>BGPR01004031.1:97949-110078 GCA_013235015.1 Araneus ventricosus
CCTTCTAGTGAATTCTTACCCATTAACCTTCTAGTGAATTCTTACCCATTTCAGAACCCCTCAGTTTCGTAAAAGTTTAGCAGTGACGATACAGAGGAGCTTGCTTAATTCGAAATCGACGGGAATGAAAACCAGCGGGAGTGGCCTCCCCTAAACTTTCTCGTACACTTCTCAAAAATTTGTCATTTCTCCTCCGCCCCTGCGTGGATAAAATATTCGAACCTACTCTAACCCAGAATGCAATGACTATCAGATGGTTTCTCATTATCGATTATATGCTATATGAATCGCTAGTATATATTGATATATAATAGCGATTGTAAAATACTTAGGTGAAGAATCAAATTCAAAGAGACGCGTAT
This sequence comes from Araneus ventricosus, assembly GCA_013235015.1. Taxonomy (NCBI): domain Eukaryota; kingdom Metazoa; phylum Arthropoda; class Arachnida; order Araneae; family Araneidae; genus Araneus; species Araneus ventricosus. The sequence goes on from BGPR01004031.1 coordinate 98,312, forward strand.
GTATTAAAACTTAGCAATATTTATTTTCTATCACTCTCTAGAAAGCTCCGCTAATGCGAGGGCGAAAACAAAACAAGAGAAAATGAGCTCGTTCGCCATCGCAGAATAGCTTGCGCATGCGCAGAGATTACTTCCGGTTCGCAATAAGTAAAAAAAAAAATGAATATGCAATTTGAACGCCTTTTTTTAACCGATTCAAACGAAATTTGGGCACAGATCTATAATTAATGTTAGCAATCGTCATACCAATTTTTATTTATCTAAGCCAAAGCGTTTAGAAGATATAATTTTTACAAGTATGCGATTATGCAGTCCGACAGACCATCAACCTTTCGACGGATTTGGTCCAAAATTTGATACTGACCTACATTCATGATGATAAAACTGTGTACCATATTTTATCCACCTAGTTATTCAAGTTTTTGAGTTATAGTGTTCACATGACCGCGGACAGACAGACAGACTTCCCGTTGACGGATTTTGTCCAAAATTTGATAGAAACCTGAAAATAATGTGTAAAGATCACATACCCAATTTCATCCCCGTAGCTCTAATAGTTTTCGAGTTATCGTGTTCGCAGACAGACAGACATAATTCCAAACTTGTTACTTTCTCGTATACGAAGTACACAAAGAGAAAGTATTGTAATCGTCAAAAAATTCGAACTCGAGATTTTGTCGAATCTCCACGTTTTAGACCTCCCTGAGTCCGAAAAACACAATTTTGGAATTATGTCTGTCTGTGTGTCTGTCTGTATGTCTGTGAACACGATAACACGCAAACTATTAGAGCTACGTGGATGAAATTTGGTATGTGGTCTTTAAACATAATTTGTATTTTTCTATCAAATTTTGGACAAAATCCGTCAATAGGAAGTCTGTATGTCCGTAGTCATGTGAACACTATAACTCAAAAACTTGAATAGCTAGATGGATAACATTTGGTACACAGTTTTATCGTCATGAATGTAGGTCCGTATAAACCGTCCACTCTTGCCGGCTCAAGGACAAAGTGACGTAATTCGCTCAATAGCTTCCGCGTGCACAGAGATTGCTACCAGTACCCATGCGCATAGAGAATCGGATTAGAAAAATTAATTATGCAATTTGAACGTCTTTTTTTTAACCGATTAACATAAAAAATGGACACAAATCTACAATTAAGGTAAGAAGGCCACACACCATATTTCATTAAGCTAAGAAATTTTGTTAAGAAGTTATTGCGATTAAAAATATGCGATTATACAGACCGACAGACAATCAACCCTTCGACGGATATGGTCCAAAATTTGATACGAACCTACATTCACGATGATAAAACTGTGTACTAACTGTGTAACTGTGTAATCGTCAAAAAATTCGAACTCGAGATTTTGACGAAGCTCCACGTTTTAGATCTCCCTGATTCCGAAAAACACAATTTTGGAATTATGTATGTCTGTGTGTCTGTCAACACGATAACTCGAAAACTATTAGAGCTACGGGGATGAAATTTGGTATGTGGTCTTTAAACATAATTTGTAGGTTTATTTTGGACAAAATCCGTCAATGGGAAGTCTGTCTGTCTGTATGTCCGAAGTCATGTGAACACTATAACTCAAAAACTTGAATAGCTAGATGGATAAAATTTGTTACACAGTTTTATCGTCATGAATGTAGGTCCGTATAATATTTTGGGCCAAAAATTCGTCAACGGGCTGACCTGTCTGCCGGTCTGTATAATCGCATACTTGTTTAACTCCATGCGCATGCGTACTGGTAGAAATGCCTGTGCAAAGAAGGGACACTCCGAAAACTTGGCAGTTTGCCAAAAACCAATTCTGACGGCGAGATTTTGTAAGGAAGCAAACATTTAGGGCGTCTCGTTTTACTTGCGTACTGGAAGCAATCTCTGCGCATGCGCAAGCTATTCTCCTGTTTTTTTCCGCACGCGGAACTGGCATTGCTAGAGTTTGATAAAAAAATAAATATTGCGAAGTTTTAATACATACGCATCTTTTTGAATATGATTCTTCACCTCAATATTTTTCTATCACTATGATCTACAATGAAAAACCTTCTGATAGTCATTGCATTCTGGGTTACAGTTGGTTCGAACTTTTTATCAACGCAGGGGGAAGGGAAATGACAAATGTTTGAAAAGTATACGAGAAAGTTTGGGGAGGCCACTCCCGCTGGTGTTTTTCGGACTCAGGAAGGTTAAAACGGGGAGATTCGTCAAAATCTCCAGTTCGAATTTTTTGACGATTACAATGCTTTCTCTTTGAATACTTCGTATACGAGAAAGTAAAAAAATTAGTACAGCAGGAGTAAACGAATAAAAGTGACAGTTAGAATTTTTTTTTTAATATTTAATAGTTTAAGGTTATTTTTTCTCCGACTAGGCTCGGAGAAAAAATTTAAAAAAGTATGCATAAAAAAAGACTTACAGAGCTAAATTACAAAAATAGGCTTAAATAGTCACAATTCGAAATGAAAATTTATATATCATCAATAATTTTTGAAAATAATAATTTTTTCCAAGAATTTTAATAAAAATTTCAATGTTAAGATAAACAGCATAACTGAAAAATAGGGTACATATTTAATTTTAATTTCGTATGCGTACTTCTTAAACTATCTAGAATGCAATAGACCGCAAGATAAAATTTATTTTAATAAATAAATATTTTACGAACATTCAAAGTTGGCATCATTGATTTTCCGCCAAAATTATCCTAGGTTTCGAACTGAAAGTGACTGAAAAACATGACTAAATAAAGCTATCATAAAATCTGCGGTCTATTACACCCTCAAGTTTACCTCAGGTTTTTGACACATGTGTACCAAATTTCTTTGAATTTTAATGAATTTGTTTGGAGATATCTCGTTTTTCGTGGACCAATTTTAGTGAAATTTTCACTTTTCAGAAAACGCATTTAAAAAATATAATAACACATTAGTTCAAATAAAAAAAAATATCAAAGAATAAAATATTCAAGGAATAAAATAAAAACAGTTCTAGAAACTTAAAAGTTTTTACTTTATTTAAAAAAAAAGATAATAAAAAAAGTTTTTGAATTTTTGTTCAAAAATCGCTTTTTCATCCTAGTCGGATACCTTAAATAAACAATACATAAATAAAAAAAATAAACTATGAGTTATTTTAATAAATAATTAATTATGATAAATAATCAGTATAGCTTGAACACAACAATTGTACAATAAAATAGCGCAACATTTTTTTTAAGTGGGAATTTTTTTATTGCTTTTTTTCATTGAAATCATTGCACAGCAGTAAAATCTCGAGTGAATTTAGGGCCTTAAAAATCATTCACTTACGAGTTCCCTGAGGACAGAAGGCACCGAAGTATTTAACTAAGAAAAACAATTCAGAATTAAAAAGTGTTTTGCAATTTTTAGTTTTGACATCGAATTAACGAAAACAAATTCGAATTATAGACAATAATTCAACATTATGTTAATAAGAAATTCAAGGTAGAAGAAAGAAATTAGAGAAAAATTCGAATAATGAATTTGAATATTCGAATATCGCAGTATTCGAATAAAAACGTTCAGTGTAAATCCCCGGCGTAAAAAAATTTCAAGAAGGTGACGACATGCGACATGTAAAAATATTGCAAGAATGTGATAAAAAATATTACAAAATGCATAGACGCAAACGGAATATGCAGTAGCGAATGTAGCATCTTGAATTTCAAACATAAGATATACCGATTTCAAAAATACACGCTTCTGTTTTACTTTATGTTTTTCCCCTGGCCATCACGAAAAACCATTTTTCATATAGCTCGTTTTGTTCGAATTTGCATTAGAAGCAGAAGATTTTAACGAAATTCCTCCATAAATATGTATTCTTTGTACATGATCGGAAAATATAGAATTCATCTTTCAAAACAACAGCGAGCGACTTGTAAGAAAATTTCCAAGAAAAATCACGAAACATGATCTTTATATATGCATACAAAAAAGAGCTGCCAAATTTCGTTTTCGCACCAAATAAACATTCTCCCTAACATTATTTTCTTCAACTGAATAAGCGGTTGCATCGAACAATATTTCATTTTATGTCTATTGTGTTATTCTGCGCGTGAAGTTTCCACTACTTTGTTACAAGAAATACGACTAGAACCGTTCTCTTTCATCCACGCTCTCTTCAGTTCACTTCGCCCAGGGAAGCGCAGACGAAAAGATTTACGTTACACGTGAAGAAGCTCTCGGTAACAATGGTTGCATGCACCGTTTAATTGACCTTCCGAAGAATAGAAGACGACATTTTAGCATGCTAAACTTATGAACTACATCTTGATTTTTCAGCTTGCTGACCCGGTGGGTGCAAGAAGAGGACCAAATAAGAAAGAAAACACCTTAGCCATCCTGATTGTTCTCCCCTCGACTTTCTTATATACTATCAGAATAAGGCGCGTCTTTTGTTTAATTACGCAGCGTTTGTTTCATTAATGCTGAAGCAGTGGGGTAAAGGGGGTAGGAAAGGGAGGTCCGCCCTGGGTGCCACTTCAAAAGGGGCGCTAATCAGAAACCTGGATCACTCCTCCCTGCCGTAGCATCCTGGAAAAACTGAATGACAGTCGCTGCAATAATCTGAGAATGATGACGTAGTCCTAGTAGCGTTATCACTGGCCACAACCTGCCTCAAGGAGGTAGTACCTATATTGGTGGGGGACCCAGCGCCCCGCCAATTACTATACTGTCAGGAGAAGCGAGCTCTCGTATCTCGGTGCCTCGCCGGGAAGGAAAGGAACAAGAATAAGCACTCGGGAAAACAATTTTATAAACAAACGCAGGGCGCCCATACTGTAATTAATTGCATTTTTGTCTTTGTTGTAGAAATTGTCGATATGAGTGAGAGAAAAACACCTGCGATATCTGACAGTCGTAGAAGCTAAGACTGCTCACATATCGACACGTTGTCAGTTGAAGACTTTGTCACATACGACAGTAGCAAGACTGCATGTATGCAGTTATAGAACTGCCGATCGAGTCGGAGAAGACAGGGATATATCGACAGTCGTGGAAAGAAAGACTGTCACCCTATCGACGTCGTGGAGAGAAAAAGACTGTCACAGTACCGACAGTCGTGAGAGAAAAGACTGCCGCCATACACAGTAGTGAGAGAAAGACCGGGTCGCCTCACATATCGACAGATGTGAGAGAAAGACTGTCACACATCGACAGTAGTGAGAGAGAAAGTATCTCATGCTGCAGTACATATCGACAGTCGCGAGAAAGATCATCACATGCCATCGACAGTAGTGAGAGAGAAAGACTGTCACGTATCGACAGTCGTGAGATGGAAGACAAGTCAAGTATATCGATAGTTGTCGTGAACGCGATTTTGCAAACTCATTTTACAGAGATCGAGAGGGCTCAAAATGAAGCATCATGCTACTAATACAATACTTTCTCTTTGTATACTTCGTATATGAGAAAGTAAAAATGCTTTTTTCTGGAATTTATATATTTATTTTGAGGTTTATGTGCCCTATTGAACTTGTATAGGAAGGGTGCCATGTTGCAAGTTTACCCCGAGTGGCAAAAGTTGCAGTTACACCACTGAGTCAGAAAACAACGTATGCATTTTGAGTGTCTTCCTTTTGACTGATGACTTTTCTGAACTTTTGACTTTGGGTCTGAAATTTGATACAAATCTACAATCTAGATGTCAAGACTACATACCAATTTTTCTTTGTCTAGCTTGATGCGTTTTTGCATTAACGCGTTCAGATACGCAAGAATAAACGGATCGGCAGACAGTCTATCCATTGGCGGATTTAGTCTATGATTAAACAGATCTATAGTTTTGGTGTACAGATCATGTACTAAAATCCATCCATCCAGCTTTTTGCGTCTTTAAGTTATGGATGGATAAAAATGAATTATACAGTAGAACCCCGGAAATCCGAACATCTTTTTTTTTAATTTTTAAAAAACTTTTTACTGAAAAATGAAGGAAAAATAACAACGAATCAGAAACAAAGCTAATGTTTATTCCTCACTTAAAAGAAGTATTTGAAGTGGTCTTTAAGAATGAATACAGCACCTTAATTTTACGTTCAACTTGTTTGCCACTGTACCGTGTGAATCGCCGCATGCTCTTTCCGTATGCTTTCACGGAGCATCCAGAGTCAATACTCTACTGCATTTGGTATATCAGGAGTATTTTACCGAATTTCCCGGATAATCCGAATTCCCCGGAATCCGGACAGAGGTCAACCCCAATTAGTTCGGAATTCCGGGGTTCTACTGTATGTATATTAACTTAAGCTAATTAATAACATTTCTACTCCATGCTTCAAAAATCACGGAATCGACCAGTTTTTCACATTTTGACTCATCTGATCTTAAACATCACATTCATTCATGATTGTAACAGTGTAGGTTTATTATTCAGAATGTTAATGAACTATTGGTGCTTAAAATGAAAGTTAATGAATATTACGGATTTTTTTTCCTTTTTGCGCATTTACAATGTTTCGTTAAATTTAAAAAATAATAAATTTTTATATCAAATTTGTTTCGGTTACGTTTAGTTACGCATATGAATATGTAAGTTTAAATTTAGACCTTAAAGTCTTTTTCCTCTACAGAAAACCTATTCTGGTTTTGAATCTGCATGGATGCATGGCCCCTGATGACGTCATCCATCATATTCTTATTCCTCATCGTTGTTTGTTATTATTTTTAACTCTTCAACAAATAAAACTTCCCTTAATTCGTATTTATATCTAAGTATTGGTAAGAGGCTCATAATTTTTTTCTATTAGGGAAATTAGAAGCGCCAGGTACACTTGCACCGGCCCTGGTAACAACATTCACTTTAATAACACTATCGAACAAAAACTAACAAGCAATGGTACTCCCACCTTTACAACACGTAATTTGACCTGAAATAACAGCCATTATGAACTCCGAACTAGCTTGTCACAGGGCTTGCTGAAGATGAAAACAACACAAGTGTGTGACAGTTATTACAGTGACGAAGCATTCATTTCCAAAGTGAGGAGACTTTTCCGTGCAAACAGGTGTCGATAGAGATGACGAACGGTGGTGACTCAACCAGGAAAATTCGCACAAGAGACGGACTCTTTGTTCCCGACTCTCTATGTAAATGACTTTGTTGACCCTCCCAGTAACACACCTGTTTCCAGAAAAATTTGTCCAACGGATAAAACTACGCATACGTTTAATAAAATGAACTTTTAATCCTACAGTGCGCAGTCGCGCATGTTTGCGTACTTGGATTTTAGCCTTTCTTATAGATTGATTTTTGAAAACATTAATAATTAATTAATGAATCATTTCACTTGATGTTGGAAAATTTTTCAATAAAGAGATTTGTAATTAGCAACAATGGTAATCAAATATTAATATTTAAACTAGTTTTTCCAATATTTCTCGCCTTTATTTATATCGACACGATGTTTATATTTCAAAAATCGTGCACTGCAAGATTAACAAGAGTTACTGGATTGTCACAAGCCTGTGATTTTCGACCTATGGGGCTTATACTCGGAGAGGAATCCGAAATTACGCAAGGGAGACATGAAAATATTACATAAAAGAAAAAAATAAACCAATGTTGAAAATAAATTAAGAAAAGACTCAATCTGTTACTACAAAAAATGAAAGGGTTCCCTTTATAACCAGCGGGAGTGGTCTCCCCTAAACTTTCTCGTATACTTCCCCAAAAAGGTGCTGTTCCCCCCCCAGGGGTGGATAAAAAAATTCGAACCTATTGTAACCCAGAATCCAATGACTATGGTTTTTCATTGTAGATTATAATGATTGTAAAATATTTACGTAAAGAATCAAATTCAAAGAGATGCGTCGCGGTTAAATCAACGCCTCCTATATAGGAGGCGTTGGTTAAATGCGCACCGATTCCACTCTTGCCGGCTCAAGCACAGAGAAGGAGACCACTCTTTCTCAGTGGGCTCAAGGACAAAGTGACGTAATCCTTCCGCGTGCACAGGGATTCCAGTACGCATGTGCATGGAGATAAAGAATTCGTTTCAAAAGTAAACAAGCATGCGATTATACAGACCGACAGACAGTCAACCCTTTGACGGATTTGGCCCAAAATTTTATACAGACCTACATTCATGACGATAAAACCGTGTGCCAAATTTTATCCATCTAGCTATTCAAGTTTTTGAGTTATAGTGTTCGCATGACCGCGGACATACAGACAGACTTCCCGTGGACGAATTTTGTCCAAAATTTGATAGAAACCTACAAATTATGTTTAAAGACCGCATACCAAATTTAAGCTCCGTAACTCTAATAGTTTTCGAGTTATCGCGTTCACAGACAGACAGACATACATACATGATTCCAAAATTGTGTTTTTCGGATTCAGGGAGGTCTGAAACATGAAGATTCGTCAAAATCTCGAGTTCGAATATTTTGACGATTACAATACTTTCTCTTTGTATACTTCATGTCTGAGAAAGTAAAAAGATAGACAGATATTACTAACACACAAGATATTTTAATTCGAAAACATGCGGGAGTAAAATAGATACGTTAGGTTTGGTGCCGAGTATTAAATATAACGACTGAGAACTACAGAATCATGCTATTTTCACAGTTACGTACAAATTCGTTACATTGTAATTAAAATTATCAATTTACTCCTAGCGAAAGCATAGAATTTTGTACAGTAGTGAGTTTGCATGGTGATCGGTAAACATTACTTTAAGCTCTCAATATAAACGGAAATCTGTTGTGGAAGCAAATATTATATACTAGCAGTACGCGCACGGCATTGCCCGTGGAATCAGGACTTCAACAAAATGGGGAAAAACAATACTCACCAGTGACACGAAAAAGTTTTGAAAACAAAATCAAAACAAAAGATACACATCAGATTGTAGAAATACATTCTGGGAATGAAAGCATGTGACGTCACTCGTCCAGAGAAACTCTCGCTGTTAAATCTATCTCGATAGCAAAAAAACTGTTTGAACTGATCAGGGAAAAATTAATTTAAAAAAACAACAAAAAAGATATTTTAACCGTTCTTGTTTTAAATCTGACAGAAACGTTCCAGTTATAAACTGAAAAAAATGAAAATTGTGGAGATGTTAGAACGTCCGATGCGATAATTTGAAGAAATCTTTATTAAAAATTACCATAAAAGTGACTATTTTTCAAAATTCAGTAAATTACGTTAGGCGTACAAAACAAATTTCATTAGAACGTAAATCGTTTGTTTTTTCCGATAGTGTAACTGTTTTATTTTGTAAAATTATTCGAAACAATGCTATTGAGAAATGAGTGCGAAAAATCACCCAAAACAACACAAAATATTAAATAAAAAAATCTAGATTAAATTTTAAAATTCCGGCTCCTAGGTGCATTAAGTCACCATTACGACTACCTGTGTGCCAAATTTCATGGCTGTAAGTGCGATAGATTCGTCTGGAAATCGCAGACACACACACACTCGCACACAAACATTGCCTTTTATAAGTAACTAGCAGTACGCGCACGGCGTTGCCCGTGGAATCGGGACTTCAACAAAATAAAAAAAAGCCCACATACAATTACATAAATGAAAGTTTTAAAAACGAAATCAAAACAGAAATATATATTATTGAGTTTGTCCGCTTCTTTTTCCTCTCGACCGAGTACCGTTAAATCCAAAACAATGTTAAAAAATTACAATGTGATATTTATTACACAGCAAGCAAAGTATGAAAGGCAAAGAAATAAGTTAAGACACGCTTACAAATAATAATCGAAGTCGTCGAGTAAATAAATCATCTCGCAGAACGCGAAAGTAATGACGTCACCCTGGCCCGTCAGCCAATGAAATTGCCCGCAACGTTCCGGAGAGCTGTCGCGAGCGGAAGCTTCGCTAGAGGAAAAATATCGTTCAACTACCAGGAAAAAATTAATTTAAAAAAAAAAGGAAAAAAGATATTTTAACCATTCTTGTTTTAAATTCGACAGAACCGTTGCAGCTATAAGCTGAAAAATTTTCAAAATGATATCTTTGTTAGAACATCGGATGCAAGAGTTTTAAGGATTCCAGAAAATTTTATTTTTGAAAAGTGACTATTTTTTAAAAAATTCCCAAAATTCAGTAAATTACGTTAGAAATTCGAAACTAACTTCATTAGAATGGAAATCGTGTGCTCTTTCCAATGATTTATCTATTTTTTTTCGTACAATTATATACAATGTTTCGTACAAAATCAAATCAAAAGATGCACATTATTGATTTTCGCGCTTATTTTTCTTTGCGATAATGACATTTATCAAAACAGAAATGTTTATATTATTGAGTTTGCCCGCTTCTTTTTCCACTCGACAATGACGAGAATGTAATGACGTCACCTGCCGGAAGGAATCGGATTGTAGAAATTCATGCTGGGAATGAAAGCATATGACGTCACCTGCCGCGAGGAGGGTCACGCACCAGCCAATGAAATTGCAACAATACATTCTGGGATCGTCCGGAGAAACTCTCGCTTTTAAATCTCGGCAGCAAAAAAACTGTTTGAACTGATCATGGAAAAATTAATTTAAAAAAACGAAAAAATATATTTTAACCGTTCTTTTTTTAAATCCGACAGAATCTTTCCAATGAGCTGAAAAAATGAAAATGATAGACATGTTAGAACGTCAGATGCGAGAATTTGAAGAAATCCTTATTAAAAATTACCATAAAAGTGAATATTTTCCAAATTTTTTTCAAAATTCAGAAAATTACGTTAGACGAACGAAACAAACTTCATTAGAACAGAAATCGTTTGTTCTTTCCGATGGATGTAACTGCTCTTTTTTCGTACAATTATTCGAAGCCATGTTATTGAGAAATTAGTGCGAAAAACCACCCAAAACAACACAAAATATTAAATAAAAAATTTTCTAGATTAAATTTTAAAATTTCGGCATCGAGGTGCATTGAGTCACCATTACGACTACCTGTGTGCCAAATTTAATAGCTGTAAATGCGATAGATTCGTCTGGACATCGCAGACACACACACACAAACATTGCTTTTTATAAGTATAGATAAATATTTATCTACTAATCGGTTTAACAGTCCTTCTAATATAATAAGTATCTAAAACTGGAAATCCATTCTACTTCCATGAGCATTTATTGCAAAGAAATTGGAAGGTAAATTTTTAAAATTGCCTGATGATTAATTCGAATAATTTTGAACTACAAAAATATTTTCAATTTCATAAAACCCATTTTCTCCGTTTTTACTTTCTTGTATATTGAACTTTCTTGTGTAGGATTTTTTTTTTAGCTCGGGCATCGTAATTCTGTGTAATCAGAATCAAAATTTACAGAATCGTTGTTTTAAAAATAAATCTTAAAAAAATCCTTCAATCGCAGATCTCTTATGAACTTGTTGGCTTCTACTTATTTAAGCATGAAAGAAGCAACATGAACTATGAATACTCCATTTAATTCAATTTATTTCTTTTTTTTCAAGAAGAATCTATTTGCAACGGAAAAATCAACAAAATTCTAAAAACTACATTTTTCTACTGTTGCCACAAAAAATATAATGTGATGAACAAAATTAAATATGATAAAAAAATAAATGCTTTAAATAAAAAGAAAACGATATTTACAATCAAATATTAAATGCTGCGTGAGCTATAATTCAGCCACTACAAACTTTTAATTTCTAATGCGAAATTTTAATCTTCAGTATTATCATAGTCTAATCTCACTTCTTTTTCCATCCAACCATCTAATCCCAGTAAGATAAATGTGGA
>BGPR01004031.1:110088-121637 GCA_013235015.1 Araneus ventricosus
AATCACGCTATTTAGGCACGTTATTTACAAATCGGCACTTTTTCTCAATGAAATCCCTTTGAAGTAACCGACCAGAAAGCTAAACGAAGAACCAGAGTAACAAGCTTCGCAACGATATAGTTCCGTTTCTTTGATAAACAGCGCAACAAAAGTTCTCAAGCATAAAATTCTCTTCTTTCCAAGTTCAAAATTTTTTTGCTTGTGTTCTTTTTTTGCCGGAAGAAAGCTAGCTTGCTTGCTCAGTAATTGGGAAGCCACACGACGCCTTTCTGTGAATCCGCAAATCAGCCGCGAATGATGTATGAGGCCTCGAATGTCTTAAGTTTACGAGGAACTACTTACCGTGCCTAGCTGTGCTTCGGCTTGTACCCATTAAATTAATTGATCTCAAACAATTGATGTTATTGTATGTTAAGTTTGCAAGTTTACTTTCCGTATCATCGACTTTTATCTATTAAATTGAAACGAATCTATTGAATTGAAACGAATGATTTTATAGAATGCTGATAAAATTGATTTTAAAATAATTAATTAGATAGACACTAGATTTGAAAGAAAATAGCTTTTTAAACATGCTTTTATAAATGTACTAACCTGTTAACTTCCGAATTCATTTAAAGCGTCAACTTCAGTAAATTTCTTTTGAATTAAGTTACAAACACCAATATTAAGATAACTGTGCAATAAAATAAAATTCCATAAAAAAATGCTTTTTTTTAAATTATACTTTTTAAATAAAATTATCAAAAATTAGTAGGAAATAATTTAAAAAAACCTTTAACATCAGAACGACGGCAGCTATAGTCATGAAAGTGGTGTCTAGGTATAGAAAAATAGGTAAGCGCTACGCGATGAGACCACTACAAATTCCTGAGTTAGCGTTCCTATCTCCAAAACGGTACAATATAGAGGAAAATGTCAACTACGAAGTTGTACAGCATCATCGATTTAGTACAAAAAGACAACTTGGGGACGTTTAAACTTAAAAGACAACTTGGGGAAAGACAACTTGGTTAAAAGACAACTTGGGGAGCAGAAGGCTTAAAAAGCACATTTATTGTTGGTAATTTCCAACACTGTACCGTGACGAAACGTGTTAAAAAGAGAAGAAAACAACTAGTTATCATAAGATATCTTTATTTTCAAAATTCAAACTGCTCTCCGTCAGTTACAATGCAGATTTGGGCCCTTGTTCGAATTTCACGTTGGACAGTTTTCAGCATATCAGTTGGCACGCTGGCACAAGCAGTAGCAATACGTCATCAAAGGCCCTGAAATGTTGGCGGAAAGGTCGCATAAACCTGCTGCCTGAGTTATTCACACAAGAAAAAGTGTATTGGGGGTCATTTTTGTTAGAAAGGTAAAAGTTTCTCCTTTTTTCCCCATATTTTGTGATGTCAAAATTTCGGAAATTGCAAACAAACAAAAGTGCATTGTTATTTAATGTTCATAAGGTGATTTTTATACTTAATCAATGACGCTCTAGAACTCATTGACATTTTCCCGCTATCTTGTACCGTTTTGGAGATAGGAACAATAACTCCGGAGTTTTCCGCCAGGTGCCTATCTAAACGGTCTCATCGCATAGCCGTTTTACTATACATAGACATCACTTTCATGACTATAGCTGGCGTCGTTCTGAATTTAAGGGGGGGGATGTAATAAATAATAACTAGTAATTTGACCTGTCCTTACGGACATACAAGTATAGAGTCACTGACAGTTCCGAAGAACGCCAGGAAATTCGAGTACAAAACTTCTTCACAAAGTACACCGCATCATAGGAAAAAAGGTTAAAGTAACCAACACAACTTCTCACAATTTCAAATTCTTATACGCACTTTCAAACTTTCCTAAACACAAAATCTTGATTAATTACCAAATAACATAAATTAAAATACAATCATAAGGAAAATAGAGAGGGAAAAAAAGAAAGCTTAAATAAATATATATACAGGAAACCACAAGGAACTTAAGTGGGCACCCTGTATATTAGAAGATTTTTAAAACATAGTAAAGTATCATGAAATAAAGATTACTTTTAAATTCCTTACAAAATAAATGAAAGGGAAAAAATTTAAATGACGGTATTTTGACTTCAGAATCTAGCTAATTGGTGATAAATGCAAGTTGAAAATTGTTTAAGAGTTAGGGAATACATATTAACTTGTACAAGAAAAAAGCAGAAGTAGAATGTGTTTGGTTAAGCTACGGAAGTGAAATCTAAATGTCCTATAAATAGGACAGAACGGGACTTTAACGGTCGGAAGTTAATGGGCTAAACAGAAGAAAAAGTTTTTATGGAAAATTTGAACGTCCAAATGAAAACATAAAATTATGAGGCGCTTATAAATATTCTAAGCATATTGAAATTGGAATCACATTTTTAATATATTTCATAACGAATGTTCAGGAATTTTCTTTCTTATGATATTCATTGTAGCAAAATTTCTATATAGTGATGTTTTCAACGCCCTCATGTTTTTACTGTTTTGTTTTAACTTTCACGCTATTGATTTTTAAAAATAATTCTACTTTTTCAGCACGCTAATAAAATCAACTTTAAAAATTTCTTCATTTTTTTAAAATTATTGTTTTAGACTTTAACATATTTCATAATTCATTATTATGAATACATATTATGGAATCCTAAAATCATTTTTTTTCACAAATTCGCTACTAGATAATACCAATCTTGGAATCAAAATTCAATTACAATTAATCGATTAACTGATAATTAAGTTCTGAAGATACTAAAGTATTGTATCGACATCGGGAAGATACATTTGTACAAAATTTCTAGTACATCAAGAATTGAGTGAAAATCGTTTACAAAATTCCATCTTTACAAACACGAAACAGGTCAACTCAAATTTAAATAAACTCGACGCATTTGACTTGTGTCACGCGAACATTCCTTTAATGTATATATTTGATATCTCAGACTTTGATATATTTTCTATTTATTCTTTCGAAATCTTGTTATCCGAAATTTTTTCGATTTTTTAAAAAATAACTTATCCGGAAAAAAGAGTATAAACCTCCGTAAGCTCAAAGCTAAAAAAATTACGAAGGTTCATTTTTTATTTCTTCTTTAATTGTTAAAGTTTAAAAATAAACACTAAATAGCTTATTCGAAGAAGAATTGAATAAAAAATTCAAAGCTGTTGTGTGCTTAAATTCAAAGTTAAAAAAATTATAAACGCTTATTATTACGTTTTCTTTACTCATTAATTAAAAAACAATTAATACTAAAAATGATTTATTTATATCTTATTCGAAAAAGTATCGTATTAAAAAATCCACAGTTATTTTATCCCTAAATTCAAAGTTAAAAAATACAGAAAGCTAATTTTTAATTTATCTTTATCGACATTAGTGATTAAATTTTAGAACAACTAACCCGAGCAAAAGGGATTATTAATAGCTTATTCCGAAGAGAATGATATGAACCCTTTTAAGTTAAAAACTAAAACAATTATAAAATACCTTTTAGAATTCTTCTTTATTGGTTAAATTTTAAAGAAATTCTAACTAACGATTAAATAAACTGAAAAATCGATCAAACAATTAATCTTATTATACAAATACGCCTCTTACGGTAAATAAAACCCTTCCCACAGATTCTATTCTAATCTTCTTATTTTCTCATCAATGAGAGTATTGTAAATAAGTATTGTTTCACTTGGAAAATTGATTAAAAATTCGACCTCGAAATTTTCATGGATTTCGATATTTCAGATATGCCTGTTCAATAAAATTTTAAAATTATATTTGCGGATACGTCTGTCCGTCTATCGGTACAAATGCGATTGCGTTAACTCCAAAATGAAACGATCTAAATCTGCTAGGGAAGATGCATAAAAAGAAATAAGCAGTTATTCGATAATTTCTTCACTGTAATATGAAACTAAAGTGTCATATTTACAAAGATATTTTCACCGTATCGTTGCCATTAATGTTAACTTAACTCTTCAATTTATTTACCAGAGCGTCGCCTCCCTTGTAACGAAAATATTGTAAATATTATTATCATTTTTTATTATTATTATTATTAACTTGCGCGTTGTCATTCCGTCCGAAAAATATTAAATGAGATTATTTATATGTAAGTTATTGGGGCCGTAATTTACAAGAAATTTTAAAAGAGTTATCTCCCCTAAACTTTCTCGTATACTCCTAACATATGAATTTAAAAAATAATAAGCTAAAGGCAGGAAAACGAACAAGAACCCCTAACGCAGTGGAGAAGAAAAAATAAAAGAAACGTCATACTACGATTCCCCAAGGTCGTCCAACGCGGAAGTGGAATTAGAAGCCGGCGTGATTACCAGTAGGGATGGGTGTAAGACAAAGAAAACGGAATTTGCAATTTGAACGCCTTTTATTAACTGATTGACACAAAAATTGGACACAAATCTACCATTAAGATAAGAAGGTCACATACCAAATTTCATTTATCAAAGTAATTTTTTAAAGAAGTTATTGCGTTCAAAAGTATGCGATTATACAGACCGACAGACAGTCAACTCTTTGATGGATTTGGTCCAAGATTTGACACAAACCAACATTTCAGATGATAAAAATGTGTACCAAATTTTATCCACCTAGCTATTTAAGTTTGTGAGTTATCGCGTTCACATTAACACGGACACACAGACAGACAGACTTCTAGTAGACGGATTTTGTCCAAAATTTAATAAAACCAACAGATTATGTGTAAATACCACATACCAAATTGAATTCCTGTATCTCTAATAGTTTTCGAGTTATCGTGTTCACAGACACACAGACAGATATAATTCCAATGTGTTTTTCGGACTCGGAGAGGTCTAAAACGTGGAGATTCGTCAATATCTCGAGTTCGAATTTTTTGACGATTACAATATTTTCTCTTTGTATACTTCGTATACGAGAAAGTAAAAATGCAATACAGTAAGGTACCGTTTATACTTTTCTCGTTTATAAGTCGTTTACATTTATACGTCGTTTCATCACAGTCCCGATTCTTTCGTATTCATTGTAATGATAAAGTGCTTCATTTATGCGACGCAAAGCTTTGGTTATACGTCGTTTTTCCCCGTTCTAAAATGTTAAATTTTCTTTCATTTTAGTATGTGAACTGAAATAAATATACCATGGCTTCAAAATTATTCACAATTGATGAATTGATAGAAGACAAATTGTCTGTTGCTAATTTAAAGCAATGATTCAGAAATCATATCACCTTTCTTTAGAGATGCAATGGCTTCAAAATTATTCTTAACTGAGGAATTAATAGAAGACAAATGGTATGGTGCTAATTTAAAGCAATGATTCAGAAATTTTATCACCTTTCTTTGGAGATGCAATGGCTTCAAAATTATTCATAACTGATGAATTGATAGAAGACAAATTGTCTGTTGCTAATTTAAGCAATGATTCAGAAATCATGCCACCTTTCTTTAGAGATGCGATGGACTCAATTGAAAAAGTTCGAACTCATTTCTTTTGTCAAAAGAATGGTGAAAAAACAGTCAAAGAACTTAATTCGATTCGTAATGATGAACTTAATACTCACAAACAACCAGCACGTCAGGTGACGATTAAAGATTTTCTTAATTAAACGCCTACCTGCATTCATAAATCGTATACTTATTACTCAAGATATGCTAAAAAGGCTTGATATTTCTCACTTTTATGATAAAAGTTTAATTTCAAAATTTAATTAGTGATTTTCATAATATGTAGTATTATTCTAGTTTTAAAAAAAACTTTAAAATTGATACTTTTAAATGAATTTGCATTAGTAGCATTAAATTTGTAATAATCAAAGTTGATTTTTAAAATTTCGATTATTCGTCTTTTCATTTGTATGCCAGTCCCTTGAAAGACGTATAAATGGTACTTTACTGTATTTTATTCCTTCTTTGGAATGATTTATTTAATGGCAGTAAAGCGTAGTTTATTCTATTTTTAAAAAAATAAAGGTTCGGAATAATCAAATGGACTTAAAAAGGTTGCGAAAGTTTTTGGGAACTTTCAGACAATTGAAATATTTATATACCCCAGACCTTCACTACCCTTGAGGGAAAAAGAGTCGGGAGAGTTAAATCTTTCAAAATTTGAAATTATCTAAGATATTACCGAAACTATAAAAACATTTAATTTATTATTACTGATTTGGTATTTCAGAATATTTAAGACTTTGTTTTCACAGAAAATTTAAAATATTTATTGAATTCTTTGACAAGATATTTAAAATATTATTGAATTGAAATTATTACAATATTTATTAGAACAATTTTCATAATTAAAAATAATATATAAAATAGCATCTGCATTGTTCTCCATCTAACATTTTTCAGGAAAGGACTTACCCTCTTCCAATATAATAAGAGTCAGAAGGGTGCAATATTAGAAATACTGTAGAAAAAGATAACCACATGAAACTGACAAAAACAGGAACTAATTGAAACAGTTTACGATAAATAAACTCCTGATAGTTATTATAAATTAACAAGTAAAAAAATGAGTTAAAAGCATGAAATGAAAGAAACATAAGCTTACCCAAATATTCTGCTTACAAGTAGTATCTTCCTAAGTAACACAGATTACTGCTTTGGTGTCGAATCAAACTTATTCAAACTTCACGATTGCACATATCGAGAAAGTATTCAAGGTTTTTACTTGTTTACTAACACCACTTGTTCCTTAAAATAAATTTCATAACATCAAATACTCATTTCTTGTTTTATTTAATCAGTGCATCCATTCTTTGTAAAACAAAATAAAACTTCATAATTTGCATTGAAATCAGCAAGTTCGTCGTTTATTAAATTGTATTGTTAGAAACCACAGAAAACATAAATTTAAATATATGCGCTATGGTTATTATCCTCTCAACATAATAACAGTCTGATTCTCTATTTGTTACATCATTAAAGATACTGAAAAAATCGAATGCAATTAAATCAAGAAAAAATACTGCTGAAGTTTGTTTCCTTCTTAATTTTTTAAGAGGTAACACGGTGATTTTTTTTTAGATATTTCGTCAAACAAATCCAAATTTTTTATATAGAATCTTCAGAAGATGGTTTTCTCATAGTATCTGTTTTCGATTTTGATGATGTTCATCAGGAAATCTTACTTGAAGGTGCTAAAAAAGGAATAATCAGCGGCTCAGCACTTAAAAACAATTCTCTGAAGTATAAATGAGTCTGCATTCTTAAAATTAATATCTTTGATAATCTTCCCCTAAAATGTTCACATTATACATGATAACCTGCAATTCGACTTAATTTCTGGTTATACTTTCATTCCTTTATCAGAAACTCACAAAAAGGTTAATGTTAGGCTATTCAACGCTAAAAACTGGAGATTCTGTGCTTATATAAACTTTTCACGCACTTTATATGATGTGAAATCACTGCTGAAGCATTTATCTCGAAAACAAATTAAATGTCAAAGCTAGAATAAGATGAGCGCCAGAAATTCCAAAGGTTCTTTATCCCTTAAAATCTCGGAAACGATTTCATTAGACTTCTTCATCAGTTCATTAATTGATGCTGAAAAAAGCCTCGGTAATTCTTAACTGACATTTAGTAAAACTATTCATTCTATCAGCACCACATGACATCCAAACTCAAACTAGGAGGGAAAAAAAGGAAATCTTTTCAACAACACACTCACTGCAAAGACCTATCAAAAGGACGCTGTAGAATTCTTAATAAGAATTCGCTTCGGAACTCTCTAAAGAGGAGAATAGAACTTTCAGGCGGGCAGGCACTGTACACAAATTGTAAGAAATAATTTCCACAACAGAAAAAGGCACTCTAGAAATCTTCAAATCGATTGGTTTAAAAAATCGCTACAGTTCCAAACTGGCATCAGATCAAACAATCCATTCCACCTGCACCACATCACATCCAAACCCAAACTGGTAAAAAAGGAAATCTCTTCTTCAGCACACGCACTGCAGAGACCTATCAAACGGGCGCATATAGAATTCTTAATAAGAAAGAACTCGCTACAAAACTCTCTAAAGAGGAGATCAGAACTGCCTAGCGGGCCGGCACTGTACATAAACTGTAGCAAATAACTTCCACAAGAGAGGAGGAAAGATGATAATAATAAAGCCGAGACTCTGCTCTTGAAGTGTCGGCCCCGGGGCCTTTGCGGAAGTGAACGAACTGCTGGCCCAGTGGTGCGGAACGGATCTTCTGCTTTTTGCAAGGATGGTTTTAGTCGCCCGGAATGCGCGCCTCTTTTTTCCCGAACATAATTAAGTAGGATGATTGGGGGAGTTCTGTGCGTGCAGGCCGTGATCGGTTTGGACGGGAAGCTAGGGTCACGGTAGTGTAAATGGAACGCTTAGAGAGATTGCCTCTTAAGAATGATAACAGGGTCCTTTTTCGAACTGTGTGGGTGGGTGGATTTTATTTGCATACGGAGAATTGGGATAGCCCATAACTGTCCTTAGGTGTAGCCCTGATTGTTTGTTTGGCTTCTTTTTTAAGATGTGGCTTTAAAAGTTGTTGTGGTAATCGGCAGACAATCGGAAAATCATATGATTTCAGTCCACTTTTCGTTAAGTAACCTGATTAATATCCAAAATATGGGGTGGGCATGAATTAGTTCTGCAAAATGAACTTAGAGCACAGATCCGCTGCTGAGGACACAATACTATAAATTTGCCATTGATCTGGTACTCTATGTTATGAAATAGCCCAGCTACTTTATTTCCACGCTATATATTTTTTTCTTACTGAAAAATTGTGATACGCAATGAATTAATTACACCTGACTATATGTTTCCTTTTTAGTATTACCAAAGTGCAACGATATGGAAATGGGTCTCTTAAAAAGAAGAGAGAATGGCCCTTTCGGAAATTAATTATTGTTGAGTCGTGTCTTTACACTGATTTTAGTATTAAGTGTTAATGTGTCTTTGTGTCTCTTTTATATCGTGCGTATGCGTAATAGTTATAAGGTCTCCTACTTGAACATGGTTCATATTGATGTTCTCTGTCTTCCCAAATTTGGCACTCGGAATGTCGAGATGTCCAGTAAATTTTTTAAATTCCATTAAGGTAACTGAGACGTTCCCAATGATGAAAATCATCAAAATTTGAGCTGTAAATAAGAGGGATTTCTTTCAAGTAAATATTATATGTGGTGTAGAATTTAATATAAATAGAAATAATGGGCTGCTTTCATTAGAAAACAGAATAAAAATATTTTCTTCTTAAAGTCTTTGTTTTTTATTAGCAAATCGCAAATTTGTAGTGGCACAAAATCTTCCAGTTCAAACCCACTAATCGGTTCGCCCAGAAAAAACAAATATGAATATAGGCACCCCAAAATTAACATAATATGTGAGAAGAGGTCCATTAATTGCAGTGAACGTATTTAATAAACTTAAAATGAAAATTTAAAAATATTGAATGTCATATAACTTCAAAATCTAAAAAATTTTTGATATTTATTAGTCATAAATAGCAATCTTCATAATCATAATAAATAGCAATCATCAATCATCATAAATAGCATCTTAAAAATATATAACTGCTGAGAAATAAATAAAAAATAGGTTTATCTGACGCATATTGCTTATAAATATTACAATATAAAATTTCATATGAGTGCAGTAAAGAGAATTTTATTTATGGGTGCAGAAATTAAAAAAAAAAAAACGCGTTTTCTGAAAAATGCAGAAAAAGTATTTTTATCACAGAGGCTCTTGCTAATTACAGTTTTTAAAAGTTAATTTATGAGCTTTCGGCTTTTCAGACCTAAACATATCCCTTTTTTATAAGAGTAAAATTTTTTTTAAATCAATTTTTTAAGGTGTATGAACGTTTCAGTTTCTTTAACAAACTTTTAAAAAGCGGAAGTGTTTATAATATCCAAATGGTTATATTCCTTACTATTATCTTCAGGAAAATCATCTCCCTTTTTTAAGAGACTTCATAGATATGTTGTCTTTTGAAATCTGAACCAAAAAAATGTAGTGTCTATCAGCGATTAAAAAAAGAATTTCGATATTCCATGTTTAATGAAGCAACCAAACTATTAAAGATTATCGTTACATTTTATTGTAAGACAACGTTTAAAGTTGACTTCAGTCACGGACGCAAAAAAATATGAGAACTCCATTGGCTACACCGGAAGTCTTTGTTCTCGTTAAAACAATTTTGCAGTTTTTTCAAACATAGCCCGAATTTTACTGCAAGAAAAAAATTAAAGACAATGTAACTGAAGTCTATATTAAAACAATAATTGCCCAGACCAAATTAGAATCAGATACCTTTATCATACTCAATGCAAACAAACATGCAAATTGTCTATAATTGAGGTTTGCATTCTCAGCATAGCATACTGCAAAATTTAATTGTCCAGTTAAAATTTAACTACCAATATTAAAGCACGGAATGAAATTTGTGAATGTAAATAGACATTTAAAACTCAAAGGAATAAAGATCAATGATGTTCTACAATCACAAAACAAGTCAAGTTCTTATATTTCTATCCAGTTTTTGGTTCATATTCGAACATATCACCAGTTTTCAACCTGGGTGCGTCATGACATGTCAATTTGTTTGCAATTTTTCGCAGGGGTTATTAAAATTTTAACTTTCTGTATCTACCGAAACCAATACTCGTAATTTAGAATTATAAAAATCAAGCTCATATAGCTTTATACAAATTTAATAATTATTTTGTTTTAACTAAAAGATTTCTATTTGCACACGGGGATAAGCGTTAATGAACGTGGAATATTTTAAGGGTTGGAAAACACTTGAACATAGTTCCCCAGTGGTCTAATAACCAGTGAGTTAAGCCATGGCTAAGCAACATGAATCGGTGGAAGAAGGTCAATACTCTGTCTATTGTCTGAACCAGAAGTAATCAAAACCTGTAGATCGACTTGGGCTTTAGCAATAAATTGCTCTTTGAGGTCGTAGTGACTGTAGGAGATTTTCCTCCAAGCGAAACCACAAACGTGGACTAATTTCCCCTGAAAGTTCTCAAGAAAGGAAACCAATCTCGGTATCAGACATCTATTTCAGGAGTCCATGGTCGATTTAACCAACAGAATATACCATACTTCGGGCTGGATACAGTGAGGAATACGGGGGGGGCTATCAGGCTTCAGCCCCCTACCCCCCCAGAGCTAGACCAGAATTCTTTATTTTATTTTAAAACCCTACAGCTGTTTTTTCTTAATCTCCCTTTAAAAAAAGGTGAAAACATTTCTTCCCGGTCTTTGACAGGCTCGAAAGTTTTCCCACTTTTGTAGTCATTCCACTCGTATTTACAGCGTTGACACGGTCGAAATCTTTTTGAAATGTCATGTTTTTGCTAGTTTATTTCATTGTGTTTTTTGTTAAATTACCGAAAGTATTGAACTGATCTTTGTGATTCTTATTGTCTGGTGAGTAAAGTCTGTAAAGTTAAAGTGTTCTGGTTTACATAAGCTATAAGATTTGACATTCGACACGACGATACGAATATCTCATCGCCCCCCCCCCTCCCTGACCCAAATCTTGGATTCGCCACTGGCTCGA
>BGPR01004032.1:0-16839 GCA_013235015.1 Araneus ventricosus
TCATTATACTTCGTTCAGTTGTATTGCTCCATGTTTATGCACCTATATTTATAAAGTTTTAAAATATAAACAACATGGACATAATACGCATAAATATGACTAGTATTTCCTTTCTTAACTTCTAAAAATATAAAAAAAGCGCAGGTTTAACACAAATTCCATTTTTGAAATCTGTAAAAAGAGTGAAAAAATAGTGTTCATTTAACTTTCCATTAATCTTGAATTTTTAAGTTTCATCTCAGATGATTTAGATCCGCAATGAACGAACTTAAGATTAAGTATTAATGAAACATGGGTAATAGTACAGTAGAACCCAGGAATCCAGACTAGTGGGGTTGTCCTCTGTTCCGGATTCCGAGAATTCAGTTATCCGGGATATTCGGTAAAAAAATACTCTTGATATACCAAATGCGGTAGAGTGTTGACTCTGGATGCTCCATGAAGACATGGAAAGGGCACGAGGCGATTCTCACGGTACAGGGGCAAACAAGTTGAGGGTGAAAAGAAGATATCTGAGTTTGTTTCTACTAATTAAGGAGCTATATTTATTCATTCTTAAAGATTCGAATACTTCTTTTAAGTTGGAATAAACATTAACTTTGTTTCTGATTCGTAATTGTTATTTTCCTTCATTTTCAGTAAAGTTTTCCAGAAAATCAAGAAGGTTTCCAGTTATCCGATTCTGGGATCTACTGTATAGCTTGAAAACTAAAGCGAAATTGTATTATTTTGTTTAGTGTAGTTTAAACTCGTGTACTGACGAAACTGGCAGAAAAATTTCAACTTTATGTTTGGTTTTTTAAAAAGTGTCGAATCGTTGTTTTTAAAGTGCACCGCTGATTTTTATTTGAATAAAATGTCATGTTTTTTCCTTTAAATGAGTTGTTTATCAAATTCGGTAGAAGCTGATTCTTATTTAAATTCCTTTTCTTTGATATTTTTTATGGAATAGAGTCGGCTTTTTTTCCTGTAAAGAAAGATATGTCATCAAACCTAAAAGGGCTCATACTGCTGTAAATTCTTTGCGATAAAGATATGATGGTTAATTTTTCCCTAACCAAAATTGGAATTTGAAGTAGTCATGCGTGCCAACATGGGACTAAAAGCGAAGAAAAAACATTATATGGGTATATTAAAGAAGTAGTCTTCAATATCGAATCTCTATCTCAAACTTCCAATTTTCGGCGAAAGAATTTCATCATGGAAAAGCGTAGATTTCTTTCCTATAACTAAGCAGCAATGACGATGTTTGAGGTGTGAAGTTTTATTTAATAACATAAACTGGCACCCATTTTTGAGAATTTTCGGTCGATGCGAAAAGAAAATTGAAAGTATTATTTTTCTTTTGAATTTTGTATTTTTTATTTGGTAAATTTTGAAAGGGCAAGCGTTGTGTAAAATATATTAAACTGTGATTCAAGTTTCTTTCAACGCTGATGAAATACATAAAGTAGAATATGAAATAGAAGGTTGTTAATATCACTTGGTTTCTCAGAGTAAGATCAAAGACGACAGGGTGATATCACGTGATCGGATGATTCTGCATTACTCTACATACGCCCACTTGCCAGGAAATGCAGCAAGCCATAAGCGATTTATCCTCATTTCGCGATACTCAAAGCTCCAGTAATTTATATGTAGTGAACACAGATTTCTCCGGAGGAATCAGATACATTCATCAAGAAGTATCCGAATACTTCTAATTTCTCGCAATATATAAACGTTAAGCAAACAAAATAAGCAATTTGTTTTCAGTATTGTATCTTCTTTAAATACATGTGAATTGCATTTTGTGTATGATGCCGTCTTAGAAATAATTTTCATAACATCTTCAATTTTTCCAATATAAATACTCTTTTCTTCTCTTAAAACATTAGCGGACGTTAATCTATAGCATTCAATTTTCTTGGGATGCAAAATGACATAGATGCTATAACATTCAAGATTTATAAGCCGCATTCTTCTGCAATCAATTCATTCTTTTACTTTTGAAACTTTATACACTTTAAAATGCCAACTGATTTCTTGAGTACTTTCATTGTTTTTGTGTCTTTCTCAGATGTCCGTGAACATGTTAAATATTTTAACACATTTAGAACTCGCCAGATAAGAAATTTTAGGTAATTGAACATAAAACATTCGGATACATCTGAGAAAAAATATTTGGTAATATCTGAATACATACCACGAATGGAAAAAATAAATAATTTGAAGTAGCGCTTTCATTTTCTTCTTACATTTCATTACTTGACTTTATAATTTTTCTCGTGTTTTTTAATGTCGGAAAAAAAAAAAGGAGACAATATCGAAAGACACAAGCCAAAACGTGTCCAAGTAGAGTCGAAATCACATTTTATTTTTCACACCTATTTATTTTCATACACAGGCATGCAATAGCTTCAATTAATAATTAAATCAATTATCAATTGATACTTATAACGTAAAATTCGATAAATGTATATTCTATTTATAACCTTTAAAGGTCATTTTTTCTAGTAATGTAATAAATAACTTTGGAATTAGAGATTAATTTAGAATTGGATAATTTTTTTTTCTTAAGAAAAAAATATTTGAGTTGTGACACAAATTTTATTAATTAATAATTAATTTTCTAGATCAGACATCGTTGTGGTTTGAGATTAAGAAACTAGAATCTAGGATCTTGTTTCATCGAAAAATGGCGAGGACTTGCCAACCTTAAAATGGCATTTCAAAACTGACTTTGGAAAAGAAGTATACTTCCCACAGCCTTAGGGTCCAAGGGTTGATAAGACATATTGTCTCCGTTTCTGTCTATAACCAATTTTATATTGCCATAGCTTTTGATTTTTTAAAAATTGTAAGGAGGCAAATGGTTGATTGATTCTAATTAAGCTAAAATTTTGCAAGATCTCCAAGTTACTCAATTTTAAGATTTTTTAACCGCCATTTTCAGCTTAGCTCACGGAAGTGAAATCGACGGTTAAAATAAAGTTGTGACCAAAGTGAAATTAAATTAAATTTATTGTTCTCACATCTTCCAAATAGATTATTATGTTAACTAAGATTACATTACATTAAGGATTGCAATATTCAACTCTACGCATGTCGAGGTTTTGTCCGTCCCTTGATGAGGAAGCAGCGACCTTCCTCTGCAAAGAGTCAGGTCCTCTGTCTATCTTCCTTCTGATTGCCAAAAGTCCTTGCAGCGCCATCCACCAGTCAGCGGGAGGAGACAAAATGTGATTAATCAAAAGTACATTTGATTATGTAGTTTCTCTATGTTGTTTGAATAAGATTACTTGACCAATTCAATTTGGCTCTAATCATGGACCGTTCAAATACTACAAACTCAATTGAAATTATTCTATATCTTCCAAGATAGTTTACGCATGTTGGCTGGCCCACGCACATATTGAGTTTTCTTCTATAAGATTTTGCTTTGTATGCTACATCCCAACATCAGCCCCTCTAGACCATTTTTTAAGTTACATAATTATAATCAATAGTAGATACTGAATCAATCTGATAACTACACCAATATATTTTCCAACATGACATAACAAACTCCTCTTCATAGCAATCGCGTAATCTATAAACTGAGTTCTTAAACAGATAAGAACTCTTATCATCCATTTAGAACATAATATGTCATCGCATATCATTTCCATAATTTCCATTTCGGTACGAAAAAATTAATATACTTACTGAAATTACACTTTATTTTTAGTAAATTAGTGAATATTAAAATCTAGTATTTAATCTTATAACGTATATATTTACGATAGTATTGTATCATATATCATGAATCGGATAAAAATGAATGTGTATAAAATATAATATTCTTAGTAAAAAGCTATTAAAATATTCTTAGTAGCTCATTTTTCCCCATCAAAAATGCTATAGTTTTTAGACGCCTGAGATGAAATTTGGCGTGTTTAATTTAATCATTCTGGGCATAACCTGAGTACATTATTTTTGATAAACGCTAAAACAAAGAAAAAAATTATATTTTCTCTTTCTGTGACAAGAAAAGCAAAATATTATAAATGTCGCCCTCTTTTCATTTTCCGCGACCGTACGATCTTCGAAGCTTGTGGTAGATGAAAGCGGAATCCGACGAAAGTCTGAGCCACTGAAAAGAGACACAACCGATAAATAAAGAGACTGACCTGGAAGAAAAGCAACGAATATATTTTGAAGATCAGTATGTATAAAAGATGGGTTTAACCTAGTATATTATTTTTTTGATGAATGCTAAAACAAAGAAAACAAAAATGATATTTTCTCTTTCTGTGACAAGATAAGCAAAGTATTATAAATATCGCGCCCTCTTTTCGTTTCTCCCGCGGCCGATAATCCTCGAAGCGTGGCAGATGAAAGCGAACATCCGATTGAAGTCTGGAAGCCACTGAAAAGAGACAACCGATAAATAATTGGGAACTGACCTGGAAGAAAAGCAACGAATATATTTTGAAGATCAGTATGTATAAAAGATGGGTTTAACCTAATATATTATTTTTGATGAATGCTAAAACAAAGAAAACAAAAATGATATTTTCTCTTTCTGTGACAAGATAAGCAAAGTATTATAAATGTCGGACCCTCTTTCCATTTCTCCCGCGACCGACGATCCTCGAAGCGTGACAGATGAAAGCGAGCATCCGATTAAAGTCTGGAAGCCACTGAAAAGAGACAACCAATAAATAATTGGGAACTGACCTGGAAGAAAAGCAACGAATATATTTTGAAGATCAGTATGTATAAAAGATGGGTTTGCCTTTAGTATGTCAGATACGAAAGATTTAACGAAATTTTTATTGCTTCAAAATCTATTATATCAAAATATAAATTTATACATTTTATTATAGCATTAAAATATTACTTAATTATTGGATTTGGTTAGAATGAGAGGAAGTTATTATATTCTTAAGTCGGACGTCTAAAATTAATTTTTGTATAAACTATTTTTTTTAGTTCAGTGATTAAAATAAACTAATGCAAAACTTTGGTCTGAAACAGTTGAACTTTCTGCGAGGTTGAAAAGGTGATATGAATAAAGTTTCTTATATATAATAATCTTTGAAAACAAACTATCGTAGAGTTATAACTGTTTTTACTCCAACTGAAACATCTAAAAACACAGATACTAAATACCAATTTATTGGGTAAATATCTTTTTTGAATTACAATAAAGCATATTTTATTAAAAGATTCGAGCTGAATGCATGCTACTCTTGACAAACAATGAATGTTATTTCCAGAAACACGAGTTTCATATCGAATATTCGTTAAAATTTTTGTCGATTATTTTAATAAGCTAAATGTAACAATCTTTAACATTATTCAAAAGAATGTACACCCAGTTCGATATCCGACAGTTCACTCCATTTTAATGTCACTTGGTGCTCTACGTCTTTGAAATCATGCATAACTTCCCGTCGCAGTAAACTTCACTGCGCATGTCGACTACTATCTAAATGTACTTTTTTCTTCCACAAGATGTTCACTGAATTCGAAAATTAATTTACTTTGCGCATTTATTTTAAATACTGTGAGAATGAACTGATTCCATTAAAAGTGCCCTGAGATAAAAGTGGTACCAAAATTCTACGTTCCATTCTGTATGATTGAAATTGATCTTTCATTAAAACAACATATTTAAAGAAATAAATTTACACAGTTTCAAAAATTGATAATTATTGATTTCTAGGGTAAATTTTACCAGAAAAAATCCTTCAACTTTCTGTACTAATTGCTTTACAACATTTATAAAATCAATTAAAATAAACTATTGAAGAAAACAGTTATCAGCACAAATTATGCGAGTTCCCAGAATATTTTCTGTCTGAAAACTGGAGTGCTTTATGGAGCAAACTAATGAACAGGAAATTTAACAAAAAAAACTTAAAAATTACATCAAAAACATATCAACAGGTTTTAAATTACTAAATAGCCTAACACGCAGGATGATTCTTCTAAAATTCTTTAGCAAGCATTGACGAAAGTTATCAGCACATTTATCGTCTGCCAAAGAAGTTAATTTTCTTCCCGTGATCAATAAGGTTAAATCTTCTATAAAGAAGGAGTTACCTACGTTTTGATTAAATTGCACCTATTTCGTGAAGCAATTTCCTGAACGGAACTCATTTATCACATCGATGCCTTTGGAAGAGGAAGTATAAATTATTACTCCTTCCATGATTTCTCTCAGCAAGCAAAGAAGTAAAGGGGCAATATTTCGTTAAAAAGGTACATATTTCGTATTGAACAAGTGCCTGCATTTAGATTGGGTTATAGGTTGGAATCTTTTCTAGATGTGGAAATTAATTTTAAAATTACTGGCTTAATTCAATCAATATATTTTTTTCTTTCGATTGAGGAATTTATAAAAGGAGTAATGTGTGTGTGTGCAAAAATTCTTTGGAATAATTTGGAATATTTTTTGCTTTGCATTTCAAACAATGAAAAAATAAGTTTCGAGTTTCTACTAGGGTAAATGCTCGGTGCGTTTTAGTAATTTTAATACGCGGCAAATAAAGCAAATTCCATTCAAAATTCATGTCCTGAGTGATGATATCACCAATGAGACTGATTAATATCTAAATGAAAAATAAAACTAATACTAAACTAACTTTGCATGAGTTCATAGTACCCCAATGATGACGATTGATATCTCTGTGTGGAGAAATGCAAATAAATTATTACTAAGCTAACTTTGCAGAGTGATGATACCACGCAATGATGATTGATTGATACCTGAAATGCAAAATTAAAATAATACGGTGTGCAGTTTCTCACAAAAATAATAAGAATGAATAAAACTTTCTTAATATGTCTGGATTGGTTTCATTCCCTTAAAAAGAAATTCCTGTTTCTGCCTCTTCTGTTTTTTGTTTTTTGGAATATAGATGGCGCCATGGGATTAGTGTTTTCTTTAATAACTCCTCCTTGGAGAAAGTTGCGTAGGTTTGTGATCAAATAAAGGTATTATTTCTCATTTCTCAAATATGGGCCATAGGGAGTTTTTTTATTCATGATGGCTCATTTTAATAGAACCAAATGAGGTTGATATTTTATCATCTTATTAGCGTTTTTTTATTGTGTGTTTTTCACTCTTTCTTTTTTTGAACATATATGCTTTTTTGATGTGAGATCTCATTGTCGTTTGTTTGGAAATTTCGGACTATGAGAAGCTATGTTTGGCGTAATGCTAAGCTTCTTACAGAAAAATTTCCCAATTAATATTACAGATAGTTCTTAGCCCTTGAAAAATGGACTAGAATGAATTCCTTGTTTGTTTTTGATTTTATTCGATTAACTCTGAGTTTATTTATTTATTATTTTTTTATTTATTTATTTGTAGCTATCTTTGTATGATCTTGATTTCTATTGTTCTCTGCTTTTGTTTTGCTGCTACAATTGCGCTACTTAAATCTTGTGTTCATTTTATTTAATTTTTCCTAATTTTACTCTTTAAATTTTATTGTTTGTAAATAAAAAAAATTTTTGGTTGTTTCTGTTATTCCTAGTTTAAAGTTTGAGATTCTTTAAAATTTTTCTATTTTTTCTTGATGATTGTTTTTTAACCAATAATTTATTTATAAATAGATTTTAAACAGAAAATTAGATCTTTTGAGTCTGTTACATATTAACCCATTGCACTGGAGAAAAGTAATTACATGCATAATTATTTACTGATTATAAGAGATCATTTTATTGTTCGAAACTTATAAAATACGTTGCGTAAGTTCCTTTTTCCTGAACACTTATTCTGCGACTTCTTACAACTCTGTAGGTATTTTTTTAACCTTCGAAATCAAGAAACGCATGGAATCTCACCCCCCTCCGAGTTTAACCGAGGTGGAGGCGGCTACCGGACATCATGTAGGCAAGGGTTCAAAATGCTATCAAATGTTTTCGATAAGAAAATGCTATGTCAGTTGATCAAGAAGTGATATTTTTGAGTTTTTCTTTCTGTGATTGTGTTGTTCATTGTGTGTGTGTTTTCGTTGATTGTTATTTTGGAATGATATTATCTTTTAATGTTTGCAAATGTCTTTGGATTTGGGTCCACTGCGAACTTTGGGGGGGGGGGGGTAATGTATGTTATTGATTGTCGGATGTCTCCCCAGTTCTGCGACTGGTACATTTCAACCCTCTCACACCGAGTGAGGCGGTCCCGGGCTGTCTGAAAAATTTCCCTTAAAAGCAACGAAGGCCGGTCTGAGGCGGTTGGCATCTTTTGAGGGGAGGGGAGGTTCTGAGGTCGATTAGAAAATAAGCGCGATAGGGGGTCCAATTATCCTTTCCAACCGCAGCCCATTTCAGTGCGCCTTAAGGGAAGTTTATAGCAGAGGGTGGAGTGGTGGGGTAAATGACCACTCAGGTTGGGCGAGTCAATTCATGTCTTCTACAAAAAACTCCCTGTTTTAAAGGGGCTAGAAGAAAAAGTCGCCTCCGGATTAAGGTTAATTTTATAATGTTTTAGGTGTTTTATCCTATTGGAATTGTACTGATTCTAGTCTGGCCAGGGCTGGGTGAGCAGTTTTAATTGTCATGTTCCTATGTTTTATATTGACTCTGTGATTGGGTTCCGCCCCTGTTTGGGTGAGGTCTGTAAATATTTATTTGTTTGTGTAGCCAATGCATTTCGCCCCACCTCACTTCTGCAGCCCCTCTCCCTGTATCTGCTTGCAACGCCCTCTTGCAGAAGGATAAAAGAACTACCCAGACTAGATTTAGCTCTCACCACGTTCAGAACGAGAATAATGCTGCTCTTGAACGGGAATCCCCCCGGAGCACATACTGGACAAACCATGATCTGTAATGTAACATTTCGTGTTCGGCTTTGTAAATTAAAATTATTTTAGTTATCTGGGCCATTTTCTTTTGTAGCTACTTACCGTAGTTATATTTGTTTGTTTTTTCGTGTGCTTTTCGTGCCCGCTTGGACTGAGGGTGCGCTTCTCTCAAATGTCAGAATTGTTTCTTCCATACCGGCCCGCTCCAGGCCTTACATCCTTACGGGTAGGCCGGACTGGCATGGGTACTAAACAAAATTTTTTTACAAAAATCAGTTTCAGTAACTTTCATGCAGTTGTAGTACTTTCCACTGTGTGTAAGTTATTTTGCAAATTAATTGCCTTTCAGTATATTTTTGAATGATATTACTTATATTTTTTTATAATTTTCCTACAAAGTTTATAAAATGAAGTTTCACTTTGTCTAAGTGATGCTTTAAAGCTAATTTAAATCATTTTACTTATTTATAAACAATAATAATTATATTAATATCGAACTTTTTTCTTTTCTTTTGCGTTTGGCGTTGTAATCGTGTATAGTTTTACCCATAGTTAAAGAATTAAAAATAAGCATTCTCTCTCTCTCTCTCAAACTCTTTCCAGAAATCAATTTAATATCATTTAATCTCGAAAACAATTGAAATGAAGTAAGTGAGATGTCCACCACGTATTTCTTTGCGACATTCCATTTCCCCAAGTGTTGATTGCTCACTTTTATAAATGGAATCTGGAGGGACAATTTAATCAAGCTTCGAGACTTGAAAAGATAAGAGAAAGTAATTATCACATTTTAATTTCTTTAAGGCATTTAATTTTGTTCCTCCGTTTTTCATCCGTAAGTTGCTTTAATTTATAAACTGACTAGAAGTTTAATTTCAAGCAGAAATTGACTTCGATAATATAAAGAAAGAAACTGAAGCACAAAAGACAGAATGAGAAATGATTCATTCCTTATAATGAAACTATAATCATTTTCATTCGTGGGTTGAAACAAAAGATACTCACGCCTATTTTTTTTATTCAAAACTTGAAGATTGGCTGTGCGTAAGCTTACAAAAAGTGTAAAATATACTAAAAGCGGTTAGTGAAAGCGTTTATTTTTAGTGAATAGTTTCAGACAAGAAATTTGTTGGGTATATGTGTGGGTGTGAAGATTTGAAATAATACCAATCACTCCATTTGAGTAACAAATCTATTTATTAGCGCTATGTTAACGAAAAAGAGATGATGATGCTGAATAATTTACAAATGATGATGAACTGCGTTTTAACATTGGAGCTAGGTAGGCGTCGGAGAGTTCACGAATCTATCTCGTCGTACCACTGTACTCAGACAATCCTTCAGGCATGACCACCGGTCAGTTGCTGGACATTGAGATCTGGAATCTCCCCTTCGGGAGCGGGAGCTAAAGGCAGTTGAAGTCTCCTACTTGAGAGCTTTTACCTTTCCTATCGGATCTCACCTCTGACTCTGAGTGACATAGATCCGTTACAGTATGAGAGTCGCTGCGCCATCTGTTGGTGACGGGCGCAAATACCCCATATGTGAATTTATTTCGGAATAAGAATAAATTTAAATGTGCCCATGTGTGTTCACATTTCAACATTATGACCATGTTAAGTGCAGGGTGGTTATAAGAAAACGAACCCATTTCAAAAATTAATTATAAAATCTAATAATGTTACAACAATGTTATTTTAAATGATAACGCATTTTAAAAAGCTTTTTTTTCAGATAGATGATGAGCCATTAAGGCAGCCAAGGTGGTCGTAAATGATTGGATATCTCCCATTTTCGAGAGGCATTATCTTCAAAAATATTAAAGCTAGAAGAAAAATAGAAGCATGTATTTGTAGGGCATTTTACTCTCTTTAATTTGTTAAATCAATTGCAATTCGAAAACTGAATAGTTTTCGAGATATTCAAGAAAAACTAAAAACGGAAACCAGAAAGCTCGCATCGGCTTCTGCTGATCGGTAGCCATTGCGTATGGAAATCTCTCTCTGTAGCAAATTTATAACGCCTTAATGGTACGACACCTATCTGAAAATATCTTTTTTATTCGCTCTCTCATTTAAAAAAAAACGTAGTTGTAACATTATTAGTTTTTTTATTATTAGTTTTTGAAATGGGTTTAATATTTTATGACCACCTTTTATTTAATTTTTTTCAGTTGTTGCAACACCGAAAGTGAAACAGTTGTTATAGATATCAAAATAACACCTTAACTGCATATTGCAAAACGGATTTCAAATGTCCCATTGCCGCTTGTATATCTTCAATTCCTTTATTCGAATTTTGATGCTAAGAAGAGTCAATTCACAACCGTGAGTAAGTGAACCACATGGAAGTAGTAGAATAGAAATCGATCATATCTAAAATTTGAGTAATATTTTTTAAAAAATGAAAATATTATGAAAAAAGAAAGTCAGATTTGAATTACCGATCAGGATTGTCATTTGTTGTTCTTCAGAGAGTTGCTTCAAACTGCTGACGTAAGATTGATTCGTACGGAAAACAGTATAAATTGATATGTGTAATATAATCTTTCTTATTTATAATTTTATTTCTGGTAATAAGTTGCGGAGACCATATAATATTGAATTCTTGTAATATTTTATTGAGATAATATAATCTTGATAAAGTGATTATTTAAATACTGTAAAATTTATTTCACATTGCAAGAACAATTTTAAAACAATTCGAACCCCAGAACCCCAAAAGGATATGTTAAATGAAAATAACTACAAACGGAGAGACAATAAAATTTGTTAAAATGTTTTCTAATATATTTTTCATGGATATTCGACAAAAAAATAAGTTACCACTTACAGGGATCGAAGTAATGCCGTACAAGACGCAGCGACTATCTGTTCCGAACAGATTCTGTGATGGAGAGCAATTAACAGTTCTTCTGACACCAAGTGCTAGCGGAAGAGGTGTTTGGTTGACAGCTCACGTGACTTCCTCTCTTTTCCTCGGAACTTTTTCTTTGATCTGTAAGCAACAGATGGGAGTATAATAAGATAAAAGAATTGCTTTGATGGGAAAAGAAAATCGTTCAAGCTGTGTTCCGAGCTTTCGATACTAAGTCTGAGTTAATTGGAATGTTGTTATCTGAAAATATATCCTGAGGGTCATGCATTACGTTCCCTTTCTAAACCCTATTTATATTAATAATCTCTTTGTTCCATAGTCTTTCTATTTCAAAACAAATGGCAGCTATTTTTGTCTTGATTTTTAAGTGTTGAATATTGGATGAAAATATCTCATAAAAGGTTTGATTCCACTTCCATAATTGATCAGTATTTGCAAAGCAAGAAAAGAGTCCCACATCGATTTCAGTATAAATAAAGTTTATAAACTCGAAATCTGTAGCAGATTTACATATCTGTGATGCCATGGAGTTGTGAAGACATTTTTAACTAATTAATCGAATAATATATATTATTCGAAGTATATGTATAATTTCATTAAGTTTAATAAGGATTTTTACATGATTGTAAAAGGAATATGAAACTTAAAATTCATAAAACGATAGCTACCACTTTTATTTTATAGAAAAGAACAGGTATATATGAGTGAGAGAAAAATATGCAAATATCAAGCTTTCGTAATTTCGTGTGTAAGTTTTGTTGATTTTGAAGTGTTTTTGGCAGTTTCGTTGACAATCGCCTGTAAAGTATAGCAATGTCTAGGAGAAGTCGTTTTCCCGATTCGTTAAGGTGGCGAGCGATCGGATGGATGGAAATGTGGTTGTCACAGGCTGATGCTGCTAGACGTCTCAATGTGTCTCACAGTGTGGTCCAACGACTCTGGGATCAATATCAATCCGAAGATTCTGTGTCGAAAAGACATGTCTCAGGCCAATCACGAGTTACAACACCTGCAGAAGACCGTTTTCTAGCTCTTCCGGCCCGAAGGAAAAGAAGCACTACAGTGCCGCAGCTCGTTGCAGACCACTTTGTATCATCAGGAAGAAGAATCTCCGCTACTACGGTGCGAAGACCCCTTCACAATGCAGGTCTCTATGCAAGGCGACCAGTTGTGTGTGTCCCCCATAACGGACGACAGAGAAGGGCCCGCTTATGTTGGGCATGAGAACACGTTTCCTTGACCAGACAGCAATGGTCTTCTGTACTCTTCACAAACGAGTCCAGATTCACATTGGAGAGCGATTCAGGGCGTCTGCTGATCTGGAGGGAACAATCATCCAACACTCTTGAAAGAAACAGTTACAGAGGTGATGGAATCATGGTTTGGGCAGGGATCTCATTCGGTGGTCACACTGACCTGCATGTGTTCCATGGAGGAACTCCGACTGGTGTGAGATATCGGGATGAGATCCTTGATCCATATGTAAGTCCATATGCCGGTGCTATTGGTAACGATTTCTTTCTAATGCTTGATAATGCACGACCTCACCGAGCTGTGGTTGTTGAGGATTATCTTGAGGGTCACGGTTTGGAGCGAATGGAATGGCCAGCTCAATCTCCAGACCTGAATCCGATAGAACATCTTTGGGACTACCTTGGCAGACACGTTGCTGCTTTTAATCCTCCTCCAAGGTCATTAGATGAACTTGAACAAAGCTTACTCTGTGTCTAGTCTTTGTTTCCCATTTCGGTGTCCGACAATTTAATTGACAGCAGGGAAAGTCGATGCCGCCAATGCATTCAAGTTAGGGGTGGACACATTCCTTATTATAATCCATTTTTGCAATGTTTATATGACATTTTACCACATAAAACTGTTATCTATTTTTTTCTCCAAGAATGGACTTTTCCACCAAGAGTGCTTTTTTTGCTGTAAATCATTTTTGCATGTAACTTATGTAAATTTCTATGCTACATTCAATAAATAACTGTTTAGTGCTCATTTCCTCCAAATTTTGTTGTTTCTACATTCATTCATTTGCAAATTAGACGCAAAAAACAGGTTGTACCTTAGCTTTTGGAGGCCAGTGTAAAATGGTAATTTTTCAAATAAAGCTAATTCAATTTGAACTTTAGTTTAGTTTAGCTTAGCTTAGTCACTTAATTAGATTAACACCCGTTTTTAAGCTAAACGAGGGCTATTTTGAGACGGAATTTGCAATTTTTAACTATAGTCAGATGAGGAGAATGACGCCTGATCCGGCACTCCCTCTCGAAACATCCGCACCAGACCACCGGGCGGACGTTTGACCATGAGCAGATTTAACGTGCATTTAAAGGCGGGCTTGCTTTTCAATCTGTGCCCTTCCGATGCTGAAGCCCTCAAATTGAATATTTGGT
Source organism: Araneus ventricosus (assembly GCA_013235015.1). NCBI lineage: Eukaryota > Metazoa > Arthropoda > Arachnida > Araneae > Araneidae > Araneus > Araneus ventricosus. The sequence continues at coordinate 14,060 of BGPR01004032.1, forward strand.
TCAATTGAACATATTTATGTAATTTGAAGCTTATTACAAAATACGCATTTTAGAATATATCTGTTTGAAATTTTCATTATTAACAGCTTCCTTTATTATGAGAGTCATTGGTAATTGATTTTCGTTGTACAAAACATTTCCAGAAATATCTTAACTTTGTTATGCCATGATTCATGAATATTTGCTTTGTTGATCGTGCATTTGTTGCCTATAAAATCTTAGTTTCTATGTCTTGCATATCATCGTTCCCTTTAGACTTGTTGTAGAAACTTACTTTCAGAAACAAATATTAACGAAACAATTACGGAAAACTAACAGCAAAGCTCAACCTGGATTAGAATAACATGGAATAAAAAGGAAGAAACTGGGTTCGGGGGAAACTGAGTCCTTTGATAAATTATTCACTTTCGTGGTCTAGGTTATTATTATGGAATGTGATTATAAATGAGTACTTAATTAAAAGCTTGTTAATATTTATTGAAACTAGGCAAAGATTGTGGCCCAAAATTTTGTGAAAATGGAAATTTTAATTAATTTCCGCCTTTGCATTAAAATTTCTGTGAATTTCTTCATAAAAGAATTTTTTCACATTAGGACACTATTCACTAAATCATTTTTACATGTGATTTAAGACGTATACTATTTAACTGGAAAAAAAGGAATCAATGTTTTAAGAAAAACGAAATTGATCTCCTCTTCGTGTTCATATAAGTTAAGATAATGCAGTTGAAAAATCTCTGAGAGAATCACTAGGGCTCTCTGTTAAATAGTTCTAAGATTTGGGATTCAGAAAGAACAAAAACTAAGTCTCAGCAAGATAAAAATTTATACTTAAATTTATGCTATTTTTTCTTGCTGCATAAATTTCATTGATAGAAGCATTTATTCAGAACTTTTTCTTGAAAATATATGAAAAGACGAAAGATTGTGGCCCAAAAGAGAAATATATGAAAAACAGTATTGGTACCTTGTTGCTCGGAAAAAAAGTATTTTCACGTCTTTTCATATATTTTCTTGATAATGCAGATAAATATAAAGACAGGAGACCTATTTATAAATAATTTACAAAAGATTTATCAAATTACACCTCGAAGTATTGACAGCAATAACTTTCAAAACGTAACTCGCCATCATGATTTCTCAGTTAATAATATATATTTTTCTTTTTTTCTCAATCGGAGAAGGAGCTCTTCCGCGCATGCTCCTCGGAGTCGGCGGCAGAAATTTTTCGACGGGAGGCAAGCCATCTCCCAAGGGGGGGGGGCAAGCAAAATTTCTCTAAATCAAGTAACATCAAAATAAAACATATTAACTAATTTTATATTTAATTAAATGTAATTAAGTATTAATTAACGAATGCAATTATAATGACTAATTATATGGAATAATTAGATGTTGTACTTGTATAATGTAGGTGCAGAAATAATTGTCTGATGGAACGACAAGCAGTAATCGAATATGGAAAATTATGAACATAAATCTCGAAGCAAATGAAGGTACTGCACTGATATTGGAAAAAAAATTAAAATTGCAGATTATTATCTAAATCTCATAGAAAAATGAAATAATAGTGAAATAATTATTAATTTATTCTTAAACCTATAAATGCATATCTACATATTTAACAGAGGACCAGTCCCCAATCTCCAAACTCTGGACCGATATGTCGATAGTTTTTATTTCATATGGAAACTTCTGACGTCTAGATACGTATTTAATGGTCTCCTCCTTCCTACCACCCTCCATTTTCGAGAGAAACCGAAAAAATACTTCTTCACTGCACATTCTCTTTAGGGAAAAACCATGAGACAGTCTCCAGCCTCGACGACTGGACAGATTTTGACAATTTTTATTTCATATGAAAGCTTATGACGTCTAGTATATCATTAGTGCCACCCACCTCCCTCCATTTTGGATATATATAGCAAAATAAAACTTTGGGAGTGTAACACAGCCCCTGCAATCTCTAATTTATTTCGCCAAGTTACAAGCTATTAATATCACGGGCAAACAGTTGGTCGTCCAATGCGGCTATCCTATATATTTATTATAATTTGCAAATCCAAAGGATCAGTCTGCCAGCTACAACCACTGGACCTATTTCGACAATTTTTATTTCAAATGAAAGCTTATGACCCTTAGATATGACATCAAAGAACGCTTATCCACCATCGCCTCTATGAGAAAAAATCTTGAGAGAGTCCCTGCACCCCTCCCAACAACTTTACCGATTTCTTCAATCCCTATTTTATATGAAAGTTCACGACCCTATATATGCATCTTTAAACTTCTTCTCCCCATCTCCACCCTTCATTTTCGAGAGCAATCACAAAAAACGCAACTTTTCTTTACATTATCCATGAGGAGTTCCCAGTCTCAAAAAATGAACCGATCTCGCCTCATCTTGCCATTTTGAAAGCACAGCTAACCAATCAGAATGCTCCACGTTGATTGTGCGAGTTGAAAATAGTATTTTTTTAATTATTACGAGTTTCAATCTATAAGGCTTTAAGGAAGTGTAAGAAAACTAGTAATTTGAGCTGTCCTTACGGACATGCAAATATCGAACCACTGACAGTTCCGAAGAACGCCAGCAAATTCGAGTACAAAATTCCTTCACAAAGTACACTGGTTCGTAGGAAAAAAGGTTAAAATAACCAACACAATTCCTCACAATTTCAAATATATATATATATATATATATATATATATATATATATATATATGTGTGTGTGTGATATTTTAATTTTTTAACTTTCCTAAATAATCTTAACGACACC
>BGPR01004032.1:16849-121560 GCA_013235015.1 Araneus ventricosus
TGATGACAATGGACTGCCTTTCACCTTTTTAAAGCCTGATCTTTCATATATATATATATATATACAGGAATACAGGAAGTCACAAATTGAAACCTAAACATGAGGGGATGGAAACTTTATTTAGAGCGTTATCATATTATATTTATGGTTATGAAAACTTTTAGACAAGTTGTGCAAAATATTAGAACTCAAATATAGATTTTTCGTTTAATATCCTGTTCCACTTATCTATATGCAGCAATTAAAAACTGAAAAAAGTAGTCGTTGCGAGCCGCGAAGCGCCGAGGGTAGTGAGGAACACGTCGGGTTCTTCTAGTTTTTGATTATAACAAAGGAGATGCTTGTTTGTTGACGCTTTATCGAGGCTACGGCTCTACAGAGCAGATCGTTGGACATTCAGTCGGAAATTTGACTGGAGCTTGACTGGATTTGACTTTTTTTTGGAGGGTGCGAATGTGCACCTTGGAGCTATTTTTAAAATTTTAATTTATTAAAAACTAATCGAAATTTCGGCGTTTTCCCTTCATAACTTCCGAAAATCTTATTGCAAAAAAATGGTTTTTATATCAACTGAAAATTAACAAACTTATCTTTCTACTGATATCAATTAACTCTTAAAAGTCCGATTTTTTAAAAAATTGATTTTAAAGTGTTTTTTGACTTTCATTTCTTGAATAAAACATGGGAAAAATACTTTAAAAAATCCTATTATGGTTTAAGTATGGTTTATGGCTAAAAAACAGTTTGTTACCAACTGACAACACTGGGCTTTATCTCAGAAAACATTTCCTTGATAAAATTCTGTATCATTAAACAGAGATGAATTTCAATAAATAAAAATACGGATAAGGAATTTCCTTTAACATTGTAGAATAAAATATGTACAAACAAAGCTAAAAAGATGCAGCCCCAAGTGAAAAATAAAATTTTTTTATCAGCTCTCAGGCTGCCATCTGTATGTTGTAATTGATATAATAAAATTTCAGTGCGTATTCTATTGGCAACAGCAGGCATAAGAGCTTCAGTCTTATTCTCAAGATTTTATAAGACAAAATCGGGTAATTCTTTACCTAATCCTTTTAATACCTTTAACCCTTAAAGGCAACACTGAGACTTTAAGGATTAAATGCCGTAGTTTTTTCCTCTAATTTTAATAAATTTGTAAAAATCATTTTAGGCATAATTTACAACAATACTTTTTATAATTTCAATCTGATGCAAACATTTGTCAGTATTTGCACAAATAATATTTTATTGCGTATTTCACTTCTATTGTTACAAGTTAAGATAATATCCTAATGGATTTTACTTACTTTTTTTTTGGTTTCATCACTTTTCCTGTGAAATCTGTAAACGAAGTCCTCTAAGGTAGTAAATATTTTTGGAAATATATCGAGTAAGCTGAATAATTATGGTTTCTATATTTTAACTCTTTTTATCAACATGTTTCAATTCAGCTGACATGCAACAAGACGTAAAATGTGGCGCTCCATTTTCATACGAAAATCAAATGCACATTTTGTATAAGGAATAAGAAAGTGAAGTTGATGTCGACGACATGCAATTAGATATTAGATGACACTCGCAGTTACTTGACTCCGTTAGGGACGTTCACATGGACAATGAACGGAACAGATGCAAAGCTATTAATAGAACACGGGTTAAGTTTCTATCACAATTTGAAGTTTAAAATTACTTTGTTGAAGGAACCATGAATATCAAATTATGCATAAGAGATTCAATTGAATTTATACTACCGATGAACAAGCTAGTCGCCGAAGGCGGCGTGTATATCATTCACCGAACCCTTTTTACAGCGGTCACCTACTGTTCCAAGGAAAATTTGCAACTATAAAGGGGTATCATATTTGTGAGTGGGAGTACAAAATGCGTATTTAAACAAGTCCTCAAGTCCTAATTCGTCATTTCTGTTTAAGCAAATTTTAAGAATTAGTCTAAAGAAAAATTACTTTATCCGAAAATTCCTCTTTCAATTTTTTTTTTTTTTTTTGGAAAAAGATAAAATTTGTTTCTGCTTGGAAGTTCTTTTGAAGGTCACTTTTTCAATTTTCTTAATTGGAAAAATATATCCATAAGTGTTTCATTGGTAGATGTTGAGGAAAGGCAATAATATCATCTATTTTCCCTAAAGTCGTTGAGCTGAAAGTTTCATTCGCTGATGGTCACAACCCATAGCAGCAGATTTTTTTTGTAAGAGTTCGAATCAGCTACTGAAAGAAACAAACGAACTCTTTAATGTCCAACCCCGTTAGAGGCCTAAATTTACTCTCTTCTTCATATTGTTACAAAACTATAAAGTTGTTTCCCTGAGATGCTAATCTTGGCGACAAATTTGGCGACTTTGCGGTGAAGTTGGCGACTTTGTCAACAAAAGGAATTTTCTAGAAGGGCCTCGAATTTTCAACCTATTTCTACTGGCTTCATGAACTTTCTGGAGATTACGTCACTTCCTACGTAATGAAGTCACTTAATATTGAAATAATATAAAAGCGAGCTCTCAAGACAAGAAGAGCAGTTGGACTTTGATCAGCAAGAAAGCTGGTGAGCTGTTAAGAAACCTTTGAGCGCTGTATTGAGATTTATTGGTAATCTCTGCTGTGAATTTTTACTAGTGCTGTTTTAATACTTGTGCCACGTTTCTTTTCCTAGAATATTTGTAAAATAAAGAGTTTTATTTTTTAATCCTGCTTATTGGATTGCATTCAGATACACCCACAAGCCAATTTTGCTACAATATTGAGAAGGAATGATTAATTTCGATCCGATCTTCGGTGTTGTTTCCGAGAGTATGAATTTTTTGTTCTTTCCTCCATTTTCTCTTAATAAGAGGTCCATGGTCGGAGAAATGAAAGACATGCAGTTGAACGAGCGACCAACCCGACCTCTCAGATGGGTTTGAATGGCCGTTAACAAAGGTTATTCTCATATGATGTCTATGGGTTGAAAAATTCTGCTCCGAAAAAAGGCCGTTGAGAGGAGTTACCACTATGTATCGCCACACTCTTGTATAATACAGATACTTTAGTTTTCCGTAATAATTCCACCGACAAGTGATCGAAACAGTCGTTGCAAGTAACAAAACTTACAAATTTGTATCCGTCTTGTTGATCTCTTAGCCGTTCGACCGAAGTGAGTTGGCAAAAAGTCGGATTCACTTTTTTTTATTATTATTATTCTTATTGTACCCATGCCGGTCCGGCGTACCCTCAAGGGTGTAAGGCCCTGAGCGGGCCGGCAGGAAAGAAAAATCCACAAAACCATCGAAATGACAAAACGATCAATACAAACCATAAAGTTAAGATCCTTTCTCCGAAGTAAAAACCAACACCAAAACCGAACAAAAACATCAAACTGATGGACAATCAGCCCTGGATCAGCCGGTGGCAAATGCCGTTACTGATTTTATAAGCCTGAATAAGTTTGGATTGGGCCTGGCCATTATATCTTAAATTTTTCAACCAGCTTTTTCTGTGTTCATCAGACGGTTCTTTTAAATGAAATTCAGTAGTAAGAGGACACCTGAACGCATAGTGGTCGGATTCACTTGTAGGTTATTCGGTAATCCGAACGAAAACATCTAATTCATTTGTCTCCTTGTTAATCATTCTGTCAAATGTGGTTCGAGCTATAGGCTGAATCGACGACAAGTGAAAGAGATATCGGTCATTCTGTTGACTTAAACGTTAATCAGTCGTCAAATTTGGACACAAATAGCTTTTCTCGACCGTTTACTATATAAAAAATTTAAGATGGGATTTAAATTATTAGATTCCTTCATACCCAACTATCCATATCTCCCGAAACGATAAAGATCTTTACCGACGGGGGGGGGCTCATTGCCCATTTGCCCTCCCGCTGGCGCCGCCCCTTATGTTCCAAAAAATTCTGCAGAACATAACAATAAAAGCATTGTTGGGAATTGTGTTTGAAAACATTAACAAAACTTAATTAAAGATAAACACAATATTGCATGGAAATGAAATTGGTATCATTGAAAAACTAATTTTTTAACTTGAATAGGATGTTAAATGGTTTTGGGAGATAATATGCACCAAAGTTACTGTGGAAAAACGTTGAAAATGAAAGTAATTTTTAATTAATTAAAATTCTAAGTAAAATTTCGGAAAACCTTTTATTAGTGAACACCTATTACCCGATAAGCAACCACCTCCCAAATTTCAAGTTTCTAGTCTCAATGTTTTGGGAGATTCGGTGATGAGTCAGTGAGTGACTTTCTCTTTTATATATATATATATATATATAGAGAGAGATATTAACTTTATATCCTCCAAATACAAAGAAACGTCTTTCTAAAGTCAGAAAGAAGCATCACATTTGAGTTAATATCGTGTGAAAGTCAAAAAATCACAACCAAAATCAGGCCTGTAAGAGGAGTACATGGAAAAGTTTTCGCCCGATAAGGATAACAATTCTTGTTAATTCCTACGTAACTATTATACGACATTTTTGCCGTTTGGCAATTGAAAGAAAGTTCTGCTATATATAAAAGTGACCCTGTTTCACTATTCGTCTGTATGCGAACCTCAAGAAAAGCTAACTTGTTTTCTGCAAAACTGAATCGGAACTGATTAATTTCATGTTTGCAATAGAATCTTCGAAAAAATCAATGCATGTTCAGTGGAACCTCGCTCAACGAGCATAATTCGTTCCAGAAGTTTACTCGTAATGAGAAACGATCGTTCACCGAAACAATTTTTCCTATAGAAATCAATGTAAAATACGATAATGCGTTCCATGCCAAAAAATACTCACAAAAATTTTATGTATAACGTTTATTCAAAGAAAATTATATATAAGATCATTAAGGAGCCTGAATCATCTCTATATTTTCTTTTATGCAGAATCAACCAGCATGGAATGCTGATAGGATTTTCAGAAATGAAAAACAGATTGTGTTCTAAACACGGAGTGATGTACCTGTTCAGATATCCTTATTAACCGTTTGAGTGTGGCGAAGCGCTTCGCTTTTTATGTGCCGAAAATGCGGAGATGCTGCTGTTCTTCATTCCGAATTTTTAGCGTATATATAAGAAAATTCTTCAGCCCTCAAACGATTAAAAGAAATGACTCAATTACGTTGTGTCATTGACTCAAATACGTCACATCATTTGTTACGAAGCGTGTCAACAACTATAAATGCATGGCAGAAAAATAGTTTAAAAAATTCCTGGCCTTATATATTGCTGGAATTAAAGCTTGAAAATAATCAGTAATTCTTTCAATGTTAATATTACTAGAAAAAAGAAGTCAAAACAAATATATTGTTCGATTAACAGTTAAAACAGTTGCAGAAGAACATTCTTGGTATTCCCATCGTTTCGTCACTCGTTATGCGAGACATTTTTTTTACAATTTAATTTGCTCGTTATGCGAGGTGCTCATTAAACGAGTTTCCACTGCATAAATGCAAGAGGAAAGAGAAATTCTGATAATAACCAATAATCAATCGTCAAAGTGATATACTATTACTATTTCTTGGTCAATGACTTTCAACCCTTAGAGTAACAAGGCAATTACAAACCTCAAGAAATTACGAATATTCCACTACCTCAAACGTCCCCCAAAAGGAAGTAACTATTCTCAAGAGCAATCCCGAGCTGTACCTCAGAAAGCGAGGCATTTGTAGACTGTAAAGCAAGAAAATGCAACTCTTCCTAATTGCTTTCGTGTTACTCTAACAGTTTGCAATTAGATTTATTCGGAAATGAGGTTGGAAAGTGTTTAATGAAGCGGCGAGAACTCGCAGCACTCCGAAATTTTCATCAACATCGACCCACTGCAATGATTTGTTTAGAATTCTTTTTTACTCTCTCTCTCTCTCTTAATTTCCGGAGTTTGCTTCAGAATGCCAAAAGCTTATAAAGAAAAATGTAACAATTTTGTTGTTAAAATGCCTTAGAACATGATTGAAATAGGAATCTAAAAGTCGTTTCATTTCTGAGTTCAGAAGTTTCATAAGTAATTTTTAGAATTTTTTTGGAATGATTAATATTAATTACCTATAACGATTTATGCATTTTAAGAATTTTTAAATGAATATTTTTTTAAGAGTAATATGTCTTCAGAGATTTTAACCGCATAAGAATTTTCCTTGAATTGATATTTTAGCTTTTCCTTATGTACAAAGTCAGTCAAACACTGTCGATGGTAAAGACGACAGAAATGAAATTTTGTAGGTAGAATATTCTTCCTTAGAAATGTCTCTCAATATGCGACACATTTATTTCATTGCGCTGCAGGCATCTTTGCTCCCAAGACATGAATAGACATTCATAGAAGATTTGAAGTTGGTCATGACGGTACTCTTCTACACGCGCAACTGTCATTTCGAAACTGCTTTCACACATACAATTCTTCAGTGATTCAAACAGATAGAAGTCCGACGGCGCTAGGTCGGTAATGTAGGAGAATTTTGGCACCAACACAGATCCCAGTTGGATAGTCTTTTGAAATGCCATGTGTGCAGCATGTCATCGCTTAGCAAGCAACACCACCTATCGCAATTTTTTGAAATTTAAATGGGGAAAGAAATACTCAAGTTTTGCAACCAATAACGTTTATTTCTGAGTTATATTTTAAATCTGATAGGAACATATGGGCTTGTGTTTTATCAGATGTTAAAAAAATTCAGAAATATCCGTTATTCGTTGCAAAAAAAATTGAGTATTCCTTTCCCCTTTGAAATTTCAAAAAATTGAGATAGGTGGCGTTGCTTGTTAAGCGACGATGCGGTCTTGCGTTATCGCGATGCAGCTTGATATTCATTGCATGTAACTCTGACGTCACTGTTCGTAAAATACGCTGCAGATTGTCTCAGAATGAACAATATTGTTCTTCAATAAAAATTATTTCACTAGAAAGTCAATGAAAATAAACACCTGTGATTCTAAAAGAATGTCGCCATCAATTTGTTGCATAACCTCATAAACAGAGGCTTCTTCCAACGCGGAGATCCACAATGCTTCCAATAAGAAATTACCTACGGGAATTCAATCACCACACGTTAGCGCAGTAGGGTCTCATACTCATCTTTCATTGCGGCTTACCAACAAGAATTGAAAATAAGAGTTAGGGGTCTATTCTGGTACCCCCGGTTGGGTTGGAAGTTGGGTTGGATTCCGTTGTTAACGTGCGGAACCCAACCCAACCGGGGATACCATAATAGACCCCTAAGATGTAGGTTGCCTCCAATTAGAAATTACCTACATAAATTCAATCACCACACTTTAGCGTAGTAGGGTCTCATACTGGTCTTTCATGGTGGCTTACCGGCAACAATCGAAAATAAAAGTTAGATGTAGGTAAAGAGGTGTGGCCAATGATTCTACCTACAAAGCTTCATTTTATTAGAAACCATTATAAGCTATATTGGATTGCGTGTTACTTTTTGAATGACTTAAATAATTAATCATGAATCTTTGTTCCGTTCTTTCTTTTCTCAGAAAAACTATAGTTTAAAATAATAATTAAAAATAGTGCTAAATTATATAATTAAATTAAGGCTCAAATGCTTTTCTTAATCAGTTGGATGGAAAGAGTGCAAAAAAGTACCAAGTTGTGTTATCTATTTATTTATTTCCTATTTTAAGAAAGTTTAACAATTTAATTCTATTTTGTTTATCTACCAACTTACTTTTTATTTTTATATTAATTATTATGTAATTTTTATTCAATTTCACTGAGCCAACACCTCAGATGGAATTTCAAAATAAATATGTCAACTTTGGGTTAAGATACTTTAGGACGAAGGAAAATTCAGACAAAGGTTTTATTACAAAACTAGCCGCCTTCGGCGACCAATTGATCGCCGGAAATAAAATTTCGACTGAATCTCTTATACATAATTTTATATTCATGGTTCCCTTAACAAAGTAGTTTTAAAGTTCAAATTGCTATAGACATTTAACACGAGTCCTTTTCGTAGCCTTGCACTTGTTCTGTCCCTTGTCTATTTGATTTCAACATTAAATTGACTCGGCACATTTTAAGTCCAGTAGCATGCTAATTGGCTTAAAATACGCCTATAAAAAGAATTACAACATAGAAAAGATAATCTTTCAGTTTACTGGATTATTCATATTATATTTAACGTCTTGAGGACTTCAATTACAGATTTCACAGAAAAATTTATCAAATAAAAGAAGAAAATAAAATCGAAAGGATATTTTCCAAGCTTTAAACAATGGGAGAGAAACACGCAATTGAATATTTGTTTAAACAATGAAAATGGTTTGAAATGCGTTGCAACAGTGAAAAGTATTGTTTTAAATTATGCCAAAAATATTTTAAAAAGGTTATTAAAATTAGAGAAAAATTTTTACGACAACTTTATTGATATCATTGAAAGGAACAATTTTTGCGCGTTTAGACGGTGTAAAAATTATTTTTGTTCTATAATATTTCCGAAAGTTATTAAGGAAAAACGACAAAATTTCACTTATTTTTTAATTAATTAAACTTCTAATTAAAATTTCAAAAATACTGCTCAGAGGTGCACATTCCCACCCTCCAAAGAATATTCCTGCCAAATTTCGTAGCTCTAAGTCCTCGCGTCTGCCCTGTAGAGCGCCAAAATACAAACACACACACATTCACCTTTATTATTAGTAGATAATTAGTAATTAATATTATATTCGAAAGCAATAATATTTTCAGCAATCTATTACTGGTCTTCCTTTAATTTATTCATGAGCAAATGAAATGCAAAATGTGAAACAAAATAATTCTTTGGGAAACAGATTGTTCTGGTAGCCAATTATTTATTATTTATTGGCATTCAGAAAATATTTTACGCTCATCTTTATTTAATGTCCAGCTATTTAAAAAGATTCAGTCGTAGTTGTTGCTCAATGAATGATTAAAATTTGATAATCAGTAATTCATTTTTAGAATTCTGAATAATTAATTAGATTTTTTTTGTAAAAATCGGAATAATTGCAACAATAAGAAAAACATAATGAAATGCAAGAAGATTGTAGTTATTTAATTTTAAAGGGGCCAACATAACATTAAGTATTGACAAGCTCAAATTTTGCTTGTAAACAAATAAACTTAATTTACAAAGAAAATGGGGAATGAAATGGTTCAGATTTTTTGAGTTTCAGAAAATAAATACGACCTTTTTTTCATATCAAAGCCGATTCCGTTTATTGTATGTTTCAATAGTTTGAACTTTAGTATTTGAATTAATTATTATTACTCAGCAACTGACAAAAACCTAAAACCTTTTATGGATATATTTGGTGTTCTGAATATGTTATCGAGCAAATGGTTTTATTTTTATCTCATTATATCAACAAATATCAGACGGATAACTTTTGCAGTAATATTCCAAAACCTGAAAGAAACGAAAGGAAAATTATTACAGTCAGCTCATTATAGAAAGTTACAAAACATCATTAACCCTGAAAATAAGTGAATAAGCAAGAAATTTACAGAAAAGTGACAAAACAAAGCGATACAATATTTCTACTAACGAGATGGACTTCATTGAATTAATTTTAGGTGTAGAGCAAAAGCGTAGATTTAAATTGAATTTGTTGGTATCACCACACTCCCACGAGCAATCATAGTTCGCTCTGACTTCCGGCAATTTCTTTTACGGCCCTGGGTGAAACAAAAGCGAAACACATTATAAAACAAAAGAATGAAGCAAGGCAAAAAAGAAGAGTGCTGTGGCAGAGGTTGTAGTAGAATGTTTCACCCATAGTCCCATAAAAAAGAAATGGTCATGATTCCATCAGGGCCAGAAGGGTTTTTTAAGATTCTTTCTAGGGGAATTTTTTTCCCTTCTTTGTATTTCTAAATGGACAAGGATTCTAGAAAGGGTTGTGGAGACCAGTGTCCTTCTTTATCTTGAAGAAATCTTGCTTTGTGACATATGGCGCCAAATCGCTCAAAGCGACGAATAGGTTCTTTTCGAACTTGACTTTTTCGTTTGTAACTTCTACAAGTTGCAAGTCACTCTCTTTTGTCAGACAATTATCTTTTCAACGCATTTGAAAGAAATTTAAAACACTTTTTAGCACCTTTTGTTTTGAAAAGATGTAGAACATTTTACATAATTTTTATAGAAAATATAAGATTTCAAATTCTTTAACGAATACGATTCTGTATATTCAATTAGGCTTGTTGTTTTAGAAAATTTATCAAGCTTCAAGAAAAACTCCTTAAAGCAAGGTAAAAGATAAAGCGACTACGGAAGGACTGTTTCTCGAATCACAGCCCACTGTCAGAATATCTGTAATCAAAACTGACTATTGAGAAAGAGGATTGATTAGTAATTGACTGCATGCTATCGAGTATTCTTAACCACTTAACTGAATAGTTTTCTTTGCTATCTAATAAGCTGACCCCTCCTGTTTTGGAAAGGGCTGTCGATTTCATTCATCTAAGAAGGCATAGGATACTTAAGATGTTTATGGATCCTACATATTTTTTGTGTCAAATTATAAAGCTAATTAATGATTCGATTTTAGTTTATAAGACTAAAATGTCGATAATTCGATGCACGAGTATTCTCGGGCTGTTAAGATAAGCGGTTAATAATGTAAGAGTCAGATAGTGTCTTTCACCGGTTGCTATACCTGAAACAACTGGAAAAATAAGAATTTTGATTTATGACCTTCCCAACATTGTAAAATCGCCTTTGCACCACAACCGAACGCCGTTTAGTAATCCATCTATTAACACTTTCATTGCTACGGACGAGATATCTCGTCCTTCAGGAATTTTCGCTGCGCACTAGAATTTGACTTGCATAACAAATTTATTATGTTAAACATGTTAATCGATGTCCCAGAATACGTTAACCTCTTTCTTTTTTGATTTATAAATTGTCTAGAGCGAGCACGGTTACTTTTTTTCTTTCACCTTGCATCTGATTCGTATACCGCAGCGAATGTGTTAAAAATGTGATTCCTGCATTTAATACGAACGAAATCTTTAAACACGTTTAAAGCTGAAAACTTCGTTTTTCGTGTTGTGCCAATGATACTGCCCAATGATAAGTGTTTAGATTATAGTAGTTGAACTAAATAATGTTTAATTATTGTAAACATGTCCATACCAGAGATCTGTAAAATTTTCTTTGAAAATACAATTAAATATATATATATATATATATTCGCTGCGGAATACGAATTAGATGCAAGTTCCAATAAAGACAAAAAGTAACCGTGCTCGCTCTAGACAATTTATAACATAATATTCAAAAAGAAATCAACCAACATTTCAATAATCCCTTGCAAAAACTTAAATTTCTGACTAAACTATATCTAATTTAAAAATATAATCTAATAATTAAAAATACTAAATATATCCCAAAAGAACATTTGGCAAATTTGAACCTATCTTATTAACACTGTTATAATTGATACTATTGGAAAAGGCAATCCATGAATTCGTAGTTTTCAACAGTTAAAGTGGTCCCTCGGCTTTGGACGAGCTTAGTGCCATTTTAAATCGATTTCTTTTTGTATAAATCATCCATGTTACCAATTGTCGAAAAAACAGAAAGGGTAATTAACCCTAAATAAGAAGAAAGAAACTATAAAGAAAGGAGGGTACTTAACCGTAAATTGTTCCAACACTATTCGATAAAAATACCTATACTATAGAATATATATATAACAGAAGTTATGTAACAGAATATATATACCTTAGAAGTTTGGCGCAAAAGAAAGTAACTTGATATTTCGTAAACACCCGGACCTACATGACGCATTCTGTTCATTTCTTTGTCCTGTCTCCCGTTGGCTGCATCCCTCAGTCTTAGGTTCGTAAAATTATTTCTAATATTTGGTATTTTATTCCAATTCTTGGTCTATCATAATGTTCGGGGTGAAGGACAGTGTTTTCAGCTTTATGCTAATTCGTAGTTTTCAACAGTTAAAGTGGCCCCTCGGCTTTGGACGAGCTTAGTGCCATTTTAAAGTAAGTGCCATGTTCGCTAAAAACGTTATTATTTCTCTAATTTTTTATCGGTTCGTATAGATTTCACTTATTTACCCCTAATGAGCGTCTGTACGCTTTTATCTATAAACTACAGTCTTTCCATTTAATTTCAACATTGATTGATTTTCATGACATTGATATATATATATCTGAAATGTATTCGTTGTAGTAGTCGTTAACTGAAAAAACAGGCCGAGTTATTAACAAATTTCTTTTTATTATGGGAGAGTGACGGAATGTACGTACATCTTGGTTCAAGTTTTCAAGCCAAAAGAGAACAGAAAATCCCTGCTTTTTCTCAGGTAGGGATTTAACAGATAGACACGTGATCAAAGTGAAGGGGATAATAGCTATTTTTAGTATATTACGTAAGTGTTTTAGCGAAAATGCATGGCGGCAATAAGTCGCTGATTTCGCGAGTTGTGTGCGCATGGAAACGATTAAAATATTCTTTTAGTAATAAATATGCCAAGACGAGAGATTTAATATACCTCCAGCGCGGGAAATAGAACGAAACTGGAGTTTAAGAAAAGTGATTTTGGAATACATTAAGACTTTAAAATATATAATATTGGAATTTGAAATAAAATTAAGTGAGATTATTACATTATATATATATATATATTTGTGTCTTAGTGAATCTTCAAACTGTTTCTATCTTATTCCAAGCAGATTTTCAGTTACAATCTTAGGTGCTTAACAAAGTATAATTGCTTGAGAACTACTATCGGAAATATCGTTTCAAAGTGCAACGAAGCAAAGCTTCACTGACTAATTATTAAACCCAGCCAGCGAAGGTTGATAAGCCTTTTAATTAAAACTATTCCAGCTTTCATAACTAATCACAGGCTCTCTGATTTTACACAATGCGACAGCGCCCAACCGATTTGCATCAAACGCATTATCTTCTAGTTTTGCTATGCTGCTTGGCTACTGGTTGCGTAATTAATTTAAATTAAACTATCCGGAAAACCGTGACAGCATTTAGTTTCCCATTTGTCACCACCCGATATGATTTTTCGCCCCGTCTTTCAGGTGTCACTTTGAATCTAAAGTTAATTAATGAGTTTTGTAGAGCATGTCGGCCAGAATTCATGAGGATCTGGATGTAGAAGTCTTGCGATAAAAGCCAGTGAATTAATTGAATCGCGTGTTTGATTGTTGGCATATACTTTGAACAGAGATGCGTAGAATAATGCATGACATTAACACTTTATTAGCCGAACTGACAATGATTCTTAAACATTTTTACAAAAATTATACCAAAGAGGCGATGGAGATTGAATCTTATACTACGATTCATATTTAATTCTGCGGCATAGATTTATATTGGTCGCATGTATGTCCTTTAAACCATGACACAGAGCCAATTTGCATTTTAATTAATTTTTCTGGATTTTTCTAATTAATCCTATATTAAACTATTTAGCATTTGATATTTTAGTTTTGATATTTATAATATTTCAAAACTAATAAAACTTATTTTATATTTTTAATATAATTATTTAAATTGTATTGCTCTTTATATTAATGTGGATTCCGTTCAATGAACAAAATGCCCACGGAAGGGTTACCTTTAAGGGGTAAGTAGTTCGGGTTTATGTCTAGGGGATTTAAGGGTTTTTATTACATTAAATTTGGAACAAATATTACATAAAATAAATGAGTAGACTTTAAGTTAAATACAAAAATATTTATTTAAATACTATAGGGAGAATTTACAAGGGGAAAGATATATACACAGAAAGTTAACGAGAAAAAAGCTAATTTACATGAAGTCATGTTTACTAGTTTGAGCCAGATTAACGAGGGATAGATGTTACGGTTAAGAATATTACGGTATTAGAGATTTACAGATTAAAGAGCCATAAGGAAAGTAAGATGGGACATAGTTACCATAGTGGGTAGATCAGCGGCTTAACTGCGCCAAGACTGATCTAACTTATAACAAAGGTAATGAGAGATGTTTTAGCATTTTGGCTGCCTGCGGTGTGCTGCCCTGCTCTCAGCGTGCAGTCTGGTTTTGTTAGGAGAAAAGAGAGAAAAAGGCTGCTCGTAGTTCGTACAGAACAGAACTCTAGCTCCATCTATCGCCAAAAAATTAATCTAGCTCTTACATCCTTCTTTATACAGTGATTAAATTATTCTTTACGGGTAATATCCTACATTAATATAATTTTAATAACTGATTTACCTAATTTAGCATAACAGTAATATACATCCAGGAATTAAAGATTACTATTAAATGAAAAAAGGGATACTGAACATATTTCGCGTCAATAGAACAAAATTTTCTGCTCTTTTTTAAGGATATTGCTCATATTAGTAAAATATTTAATGATGTTGTTTGACTACTAAGGTTATATCTAATTGCTCTTTTAGCTTTATTGGCCACTGGTTACTAAAGGCTTTGCAAAATAGCTGTCGTTTACTTATGATTGACTTGAAAACATCTTAGCATCATTGATAGAAAAATCAGTAAGTTAATAAATAACATGAGATAGGACAATAATCTTGAAATAAGTAATTTTTTTTAATTCTAGTGCGCAGAAAATCAGAACTTTGTCTTTAGAGAAGAAATCTATTAGAACTTTTGTTTCATGTACAACGAGGAAATTTTATAAGTTTCTGGGAGTAAAATCATATTTCTGGAAAAATTATGGCATTTTACAATAACTTAAACAAAACACACACAGTCAAACCACGCTGAATCTTTCAAATTTCATTAACAGCAGCTTTTGTTGAAATAAAAACTTAAAATTCTTTTTATTCATCTATGAATTTAAATCTAAGCAAATTTACATATCAGTACTGATAAAATTTTAAAACTTTTAAATTAATGTTGACTTCCAATTTCTGCCTACTTGCTGATTTCTCACATCATCTGCTGCGACTGCTATGAAATTAAGTGCGCTTCATACGAAATACAGAAAAACTTTTGATTGTTGATGAGTGAAAAGTCAATTTTTGTGAAAAGCAGCCTTAAGGGCATTTAAAACAAAATTTAAATTAATTACTTTTGAACTCTCTCTCATACAAAAATTTTTAAGTAAATAGTTGTAATAAATTCTCTTTTTTTCTATTCTGGGCATGGGGATAATTTATTTTTATGATGGATACGTTTTAAAGCCAGATGGCTAATATTTTTAAATCAATCTTATTAGCGTTTTTATTTTTGTGTTTGGTTCTCCCCTTTCTTTTAAAACAATGCTTTTTGATGTACAAATCTCATTTCTCTTTTGTTGGGAAATTTCGGGCTAAGAGAATCTATATTTGGCGTAATGCAAGCTTCTTACAGGAAAATTTCACAATTATTATTTTGATTCCATTTCCAATAAAGTTCGTGACCTTTGAGAAAACGGACAAGAACGGATTCCTTGTTTGTTTTTTTGTTCGATTCCCTCTGAGTTTATCTTTGTTTTTTGGCTTTCTTTGAATGATATTAATTTCCATTGTAACAAATAACTAATCTTCCCGTAAAGTTTACGCTTTATACAAATAATTTAGAACAGATATAGCATGTTGACTGGCTTTCGATTTATAAAATATTGTATTAATCTATAAATTACTCTAGCAAACATTCAAACGATTAAAGTGCAAAGGTATAACATTTCAGTTAGACATTTTAAGATTTTCTGTTCAAACATATGGTTTCTATACTCTTCGGAAAGAAATTAAAATATTGCTTCATACCCTGCTATCTAGTGGCAAAAAAGCAAATTATTTGTTTATTTATTTAAAGAGAAGCACACTAAAGAGAAAACTCCATTTACAGAGTGCTATAAACAACAAACACACAAAGAACGAAAGTCACAACGAGTAAATAAAAAAATGCGCTAGAAAATAAAGTTGAACACAGAGAATACACAAAATCATAAAAAATTTGCAAACGGATATATAATTAAAAACGAAAACACATAATCACAAAAACATTAAAACACTCCATGATTCTAAAAATCGTATTTAAAAAAAAATTAAAAGAACAATTCCAAAAGGAAGGGTTGAAAAGTCTAAACACACGAGCACCGAATACTCTAAAAACACACCAGGAGTTTAAAAGTTTAAAGACGTAAATACACACTTGAGATAAAAATAAATTCAAGCACGGCGCCAAAAACAGAATACAACAATTAAAGCCTATAAAAAACATTTTAAAAAATGGTCGATTACATAAAAACAAGGAAAATCAAAACGCATAAAAATCTAAAAAGTTGTAGAAAGGCAAAATAAAACACATCATGTATTTAAAAGCTGCAAACATTTCCATTTAAAAGCATCAAGAGACATATTAAAAATGTCAAGTTCATCAGAGAACTTGTTAAAAATTTTATAAAGCCTATATAACGAGAACCTGTATATATAATTAAATTTTGAATATACATTTGGAAAGGAACTCTGGTTCCTTAAAAATCTGGAGGGCTCAGCGAAATTCATAGAGCTCAATATAACATTACAATCGATCGAACCATTAATAACTTTGTAAAAGAAAAGAACGCAAGAAACATCTCGTCTGGAGCACAAACTAGGCGTATTAAAGATATTAGAAGTGAAGAAGATACATCCTGCAAGTAAAATCCATTTTTCTTGTAAAGTAAATACCTCAAGAAGTTGTTTTCTATTATAATTATATAATCAAATTTTCCCGTGTTGTCTTAGAATCAGTTGGGACGAAAACTTACATGTTTATTCTTAAAAGTCTTTGATACAGTAGCAATATTTTGGAACATTCTAAATGATTTATATCCATTTTCAAACTGTCGACTTAAAAGGTCGCTTGTTTTTGCTAACAATCCCGAAGGAATTAGTTTTGTTTACGCAAAAGCAAACATTCATCAATGTCAGAAGGTAAAACTAGGTAGAAACCACAGCATCTATACTATTTACTGCTTGCATTGCTACTCCCAGCAAAATGTGTACAAGTCATTGAAAGTCAACTATTCTCGAAAACTGAATTTATGGATAAAAAACGGTTACAGCCTACCCCATGCAAGCGAATGGAAAAGAACTCTCTCCGTAAACATCCGATGCCTCACGTACAAAGTCAGCAGCACACCCTTGGGTGTACTTAAGACCGTGATACAGCTACAGTGCAACACGGAAAAGGTATCTCATCGTCTTACAAGTCAACAGTTTTTTTATGGGCGTAAGCATTTTGTTCCTTTCATACTAGATTGTGTACATGTAAACAAAATCATAATATAATTTCGTATTTCTTCCGAAACTGTGGTGGTTTTTTGAACAGGCTGGTCATAAATTATTGGACCCATTTCAAAAATTAATACAAAAACTAATAATGTTACAACTGCGTGTTTTCTTTTAAATGAGAGAGCAAATAAAAGTTCTTTTTTCAGATAGATGGTGTCGGAAACCACCAGGGACTGAAATTAACTGAAGAGAACTTTCCTTCCCCGCCACCAGGGGTTTTGTTTACCTTGTTCTCTCTTGGTTTTAGCGGCCAACTTTGCTACGCGCGTTTTTGTAATCCCCTTTTTCTAACTTTTGTAAATGTAAAATTAATCATGTAAACTTAATCATTATTAAATATTTTCATTCTTAAAGATTTACTCCCTGACTTCATACCTGCCACATAATAAAGAGATTTCAGATTAGATTAAAGCCACTCCACTATGAAGAAATCCTGATACGACCAAACAAAGGTAAGCGTTAGTTACCTATAATTTAAAGATGTTTTGATCGTAATATTGTTTCGATGATGTTTTGATCGCAAGATTCCCTGTCGGCATAATGGTGTGGTTTATTTAATTTAGAGCTGAAAAAATATAGATTAGAATTTGAACTGATTTATTATTGAATTTATATATTATTGAATTTTACTGAATATAAATTCCGAACAGTTCAATTTTAAAAATGGATGATAAAAGTGGCAGGTTAAAAAAGAAACGGGGAGTAACAAGAACATCTGTTACTAAAATTTGTAAAGCTATTGAAACAGAATTAACGAAAACAGATGTAAATGTCGACGCATTAGAGGAAATGTTAGAACAGCTTGCTGTTGAGTCAAACGAATTAAAGAATCTAGATTCACAAATAGAAGAATTCGTTTCCGATGACAAGTTAGAAAAAGAAGTGAAAGAAGTAGCAGAATACACCCAAAAAATTATAACTTGGAAATTTAGAGCGACAAAAAAAATACGCGAACGGACAAAAAATGTTGATTCGTTGAATGTTCCAAGTTCCTATTATAAAGAATCATCATCGAACATTAAATTGCCAAAACTTTCGATATCTAAATTCTACGGGCAATCAAGTTTATGGCTTTCATTTTGGAACTCTTTTGAATCAGCCATACACGAAAATGATTCATTAAGTGAAGTCAGTAAATTTAATTACTTAAAAGCCCATCTAGGTGGTTCTGCCCTTAGTACTATAGAAGGATTTGCGTTAACACCAGAAAATTATGAAATCGCCATAAAATTACTTAAAGAACGCTTTGGAAGATCAGATGTTCTCATTAATACTCATTTGAATAATTTACTGCGTATCTGCCCATTAAAGAACTCGGATGATATTGTATCATTCCGAAAAATGTTTGATAATATACAGACAGAAATACGATCTCTTGAATCTCTTAATGTTTTGAAAGAAACATATCAAAATCTTCTTTGCCCCCTCCTGCTAAAATGCCTTCCCCCCGATCTAGTTTTAGAATATAATAAAAGCATGAGATCGGATAAATATGAAATAAATGAATTGGTCGACTTCCTGTCAATTCAGCTAAAAGCAAAAGAACGATCGTTAATTATGCTTCTCCTGTAAGTTCGAAAAAAGAAAAGTATTCATATCCGCGCTATGACTCATCGAGCGAAAAAATAAACAATTCCAGATGTTTTTCTTCATAGAGATTTAGCAGTTCAGATTTGATCAGTTCTGAAATAAAAACAAAAACAAATGCTTGCATATTCTGCAATGAATTCCATGCTGTTGGTGATTGTAATTACGCACTTTCTTTAAGAGTTTGGAACAACGAAAAAAAATACTGTCTAAAAAGGCTGCGTGTTTTATTTGTGCAAAGCCATTTCATCTTGCTAAATTTTGTAAGTCAAAAATAGTTTGTACTCTGTGTGGTAAAAGACATCTATCCATATTATGCAATCAAGATAATTCTGTTCTGAAAAATAATACCCATTTGAATGAAAATAAGGATGACAATAATCTTTTAAATGAAAATTTCACGTTGGCGAACAATTTATGTTCCAGTGAGGTTTATCTGCAGACTTTAATTGTTAGCGTCGAAAATAATGATTTAAAACACTATGTTAGATCGATCATTGACCTTGGGAGCCAAAGGTCGTATGTCAGCAAATACGTAGCGGATGTGATGAAATTGAAGTGTGTTGGGGAACAAACGGTGACTCATGGACTTTTCGGAGGGCTGAAAAGGCGGGAAAACCACAAGAAATATTCCATTGAATTGCGTAATACAGAGAATAATTTCTCATGTAATGTAGAAGTAATGGATCAGAATAAAATTTGTACTTCTCTTCCCAAATTAAAAGACCCTAAAAATATCGAAGAATTAAAACAATTGGGAATATTTGCTAGTGATATTTGTTTAAATGAAAATCTTTGCTTGTATGAAAACGATCCCAAGGAGATTCACATATTATTAGGGGCAGATACAGCAGCCAGATTGTTTACAGGGGAAATTAAAAACCTTTCACCTGATCTAATTGCGATGAACACCAAGTTAGGGTGGACAGTTATTGGAAGATCAAGAATTACTGAAAACGATAGTTCCAGTACGCTAATGTCTTTACTTGTCAACGACGTAAATATATCCGATCTTTGGAGGCTTGATACATTGAATATCAATGACCCTGCGGAAAATCAAAGTAGAAAAGAACTAGAAGAAGTGGCGAAGGAACATTTTGAGCGCAGTGTAAAACGAGATAACGAAGGGCGCTACATTGTCAGTCTACCGTGGATACATGATCATCCACCTCTTCCTGATGGCAGAAAGATAGCTGAACGAAGACTGAACAGTTGTATAAAAGCCTTAGAACGTGCCGAAAAGCTGGTCGATTATGATGATGTTTTTCAGGATTGGCAGAAGGAGGGTATTATTGAAGAAGTTGATCCTATGCAAGAAATCAAACTAGGACAGCATTTCTTACCTCACCATCCTGTCTTCAAGGAGAATTCGACGACCAAAGTTCGACCCATTTTTGATGGTTCAGCTAAAGAAAGGAATACACCTTCTATTAATGACTGCCTCGAAAAGGGACCAAATCTGGTAGAACTCATTCCATCTCTCATGAATCGCTTTCGTGTTGGAAAATATGGAGTAATAGCTGACATCAAGAAGGCCTTTCTGCAAATTGGATTACAAGAACGAGATAGACCATATCTTAGATTTTTATGGAAGGATAGAGGAAGAGAAGGAAATATCAAGATCTTGCAGCACAAAAGAGTTGTGTTTGGAATCTCCTCCAGTCCTTTCCTTCTGGGAGCTACATTAGAACTTCATTTAAAAAATGCTCCAGATCATCTCAAGGAAACAGCTCAGCAACTTATGAGGTCCTTCTACGTTGATAATTGTGTGTTCAGCGTCAACACAAAAAAAGAACTTGCCAGATTTATTTCGGAATCGCAAGCACTATTATCTAATGCCAAGTTTGAACTTCGAGGGTGGGAGCATTCTCCTACAGAAGACAAAATTGAAGAAAGGCAAGAAGACCTAAAGGTTCCAGTTCTTGGACTTCTGTGGAATTTGCCAAAGGACACTATGTCTCTAGATATGAAAGGTTTGATGAAAGAAGATAAAGGACCTACTACAAAAAGAAAAATCCTGTCAACCGTTCATCGAATCTTTGATCCGATAGGATTTTCTTGTCCAGTGACTCTAGAGCCCAAATGTTTGTTGCAGGAATGCTGGAAATTGGGGTTGTCCTGGGATGCTGAACTCCCTCTGCTAATAACTGAAAGATTCGAACGCTGGAAGATGAAGTTGCCGAAACTGAATGCTCTTCAGATACCAAGGTGTGTACGAGAGGACTTTGCAGAAGATTCCAAATTGTCCATCCATGTTTTCTGTGACGCAAGTCAGAGTGCTTACGCTACATGTATCTTCTTGAGAGCTGAATCTGCTGATAATACGTCGTGCCAGTTAATACAAGCCAGAAATAGAGTGGCTCCTTTGAAAAAGATCTCTATTCCACGCCTAGAACTTTTGTCCTGCACTACTGGAGCTAGATTGGCAAAAGCAACCATATCCGAACTTGGACTTGAGAAAATACCAATCTTCTACTGGTCTGACTCCATGAATGCTTTGTATTGGATCAAAAGAAATGAGAATTGGGCAACGTTCGTTTACAACAGGGTGCTGGAAATCCGTAAACTCACTAATCCTGAAGACTGGAGGCACATAAGTGGAACATTAAACCCAGCTGACCTTCCATCACGAGGTTCCAATGCAGAGAAACTTGTGAAATCTCTTTGGTGGGAGGGTCCAAACTGGCTGCGAAGGCCTATAGAAGATTGGCCTGTTTCAGAAACTATACCAGATTTTGACGTTGTGAACTCCGATAAAAGAAAAACTATTGTGTCTGTCACTAACACCACGACAGAGCAATTGGAATACTTTTCTAAGGTATCTTCTTTCCGGAAAATGACGCGAATCACGGCTTGGATTTTCCGTTTTTATAAAAATGCTAAAACCCAGAAAAAAGAAAGAAAAGGCGGCACTTTAGATCTTGAAGAAGTGGAGTCTGCAGAAAAGTTCATTTTAAAACAAGTTCAAAGTCAATGTTTTTCGGGAAACGAAAAACTGAACTTACAGACATTCCTGGATTCGGATGGTTTGCTAAGAGTAAAGACCAAAATTTCTCAAAGAAGTGATATACCGACATTTAGATTTCCAATTTTGCTGCCTTCAAAGCATGCTGTTATCGGGAAACTTATTTTTGAAAAGCATGTTGAACTTAGTCATGCTGGGATACAGATTTTGATGTCGAGTTTAAGGGAGAATTATTGGATCTTAAAAAGCAGGAAGACAATACGTCAAGTAATAAGGACTTGTGTAATATGCCAACGTTTTGCATCTCGGCCATTAGAAGTAGTAAGTGCTCCACTACCCGAAGATCACTTCAGAGATGCTTATGTTTTTGAAGTAGTAGGAGTTGACTTGTGCGGACCACTATATTTGAAAAACAAAACCAAATGTTGGGCTGTACTTTTTACATGTGCAGTCTATCGTGCAGTTCACATTGAGCTGGTAACTAGTTTATCGACAGATAGTTTTATTCTATCTTTACGAAGGTTTATTTCTAGAAGAGGAAGACCAGCTACAATTTATTCAGATAATGGAACCAACTTAGTGGGTACTTCTAATGAGCTAAAATCAGTTGATTGGGGAAAAATACAAGAATATGCCTCAGTAAAGAAAATCCAATGGAAATTTAACCCCCCATCAGCCCCCTGGTGGGGCGGATTTTGGGAAAGGCTTATAGGTATGTTGAAATCTATCTTAAGAAAAGTTCTTGGAAAGGCCTCCTTACAGTTTGAAGAATTGTGCACTGTACTATGTGATGCTGAGGGCATTATAAATTCTAGACCTTTGACATACTTAAGTGAAGACAATGAAGATCTTGTAGCATTAACACCTGCTAAATTTTTACAAGATGTAAAAGAAATAGGAGTTCCAGATATTGATCAAATAGACGCTAAGAGAATGAATAAAAGATTCTTCTACAGACAAAAATTGTGTCAAGATCTCAGAAAACGTTTCAGAATCGAATATCTTGGACATCTTAGAGAATTTTCCAAGATTTGTAATGAATCTAAAATTAAAGAAGGAGACATTGTTCTCATCGGTGATAGTAACGTCAAGAGAATAAATTGGCCCTTGGGAAGAGTGATAAAATTATACCTGGGAAAAGACAAGAAAGTTCGTCTAGTTGAAATCCAGACAAAATCTGGATCTTTCTTACGCCCAATACAGAGACTCTTTCCTCTTGAGATCAGCCAGAGTGAAAAGTCTGCTGTCCCAAAGCCCCCAAAGAGCGATCCTCTATCCACAATGATTCCTGATGGTGTACCAACATCTAGTGACTCTCTTGCAGTTCCAGATGTGAACCCGAATGTGAACGTGTGTTCCAGAAGAAGATCCCGTTATGGCCGGCTGCTAAAGCCTAGTGCTCTCCTGGACTCATTTATTTGAGTTTCTGCAAACCTCGACGAAACTCAAAGGTGGGAGAGTGTCGGAAACCACCAGGGACTGAAATTAACTGAAGAGAACTTTCCTTCCCCGCCACCAGGGGTTTTGTTTACCTTGCTCTCTCTTGGTTTTAGCGGCCAACTTTGCTACGCGCGTTTTTGTAATCCCCTTTTTCTAACTTTTGTAAATGTAAAATTAATCATGTAAACTTAATCATTATTAAATATTTTCATTCTTAAAGATTTACTCCCTGACTTCATACCTGCCACATAATAAAGAGATTTCAGATTAGATTAAAGCCACTCCGCTATGAAGAAATCCTGATACGACCAAACAAAGGTAAGCGTTAGTTACCTATAATTTAAAGATGTTTTGATCGTAATAGATAGCGTACCATTACGGCGTTCTAAATTTGCTACAGCGAGAGATTTCCATACGAAACGGCCACCGATCTGCAGAATCCGATGCGCGTTTTCTAGTTTCCTTTTTCAGTTTTTCTTGAATATCTCGATAACTATTCAGTTTTCGAATTACAATTGATTTAACGAATTAAGGAGCGTAAAATTCCCTACAAATATATGTTTTTATTTTTTCCAGCTTTAATAGTTTCGCAGATAATAACTCTCGAAAATGGGAGATGTAAACTACTTTAAGACCACCTAGACCGCCGTAACGGTATGTTACCGAACTGGAAAAAAAACTTTTTAAAATGCGCTCTCATTTTAAAAAAACATAGTTGTAACATTATTGGTATTTTTTATTAATTTTTGAAATGAGTCCAATAACTTATGACCACCCTGTATTTTATGAGAAATGGCGATTTTTGTGAATGAGAAGAGTGTTCCAATTGCAGAGGGCATTTTTACAGTGCGACTTTTAATCAATCCACAGCTTTCAACTTAAATAAATTTTGAGTCGGTGCAGATAGTAATGCAAACTTTTAGTTTAATTGAATAGAGCAGAGGTTCTCAACCTGTGGTCAAACCTGTCATTATCCATTAAATTCCTTTTGCATGCTCTATTCCGGGGTTCCCAACCTTTTTTCTCTCGCGTACCCCTTGATTATTTTTTTTTATTTTCTCGAACCCCTCTTATCATATCCACTCCTTCTTCCTAACCATCCGTTTGTGCAAAGCAGTTTTTTATGAATAATGCTAAGGTTTGACGCGGATTTGAACGCTAAGGTAACGATATAGACTATTATAGAATAACGCGATAGACTATTTAGTAAATTAAAGTCGTTAATGGCGGAAACAAGAAAACATAAGGGATTAAAAGAGTTAGAGAATTTTCTTTCTCCAAGAGAATACTCGGTATTTAATAAATATGTCACTTGAATACTTGCTATTTAATGAATATGTCACTTGAATACTTGCTATTTAATAAATATGTCACTTGAATACTTGCTATTTAATAAATATGTCACTTGAATATTTGATAATACGAAAAGTAATTTTTAGCCATCCTTATAAGTTAAAACGAAATAATTACAGTGCTGGTTTCATTTGCTTGGCGTTGAACACATGCTATTGTAAAAAAATGGAATAAAATCGAAAATCAAAAATAAGTTGTGCAAATCTTATCAATTCGAGTCATTTCACTTTTGATTTAAGCTAACCTTAGCATTATTCATAAAAACTGCTTTGAATAAACGGATGGTTAGGGAGAAGGAGTGGATATGATAAGAGGGGTACGAGAATATAAAAAAAATAATCAAGGGGTACGCGAGGGAAAAAAGTTTGGGAACCCCGGAATAGAGCATGGAAAAGGAATTTAATGGATAATGTTTACAAAGTGAGAACTCTCAGAGGTAGCAGAATAACGTAATCTAGTCAGAAAAGTTTTCTTTTGAAATCATCTTGAAAATAACCAAAATTTTTTCTTATCAGATATTTTACTAGTCCTCTAACAGGGTTTAGGTCCTTTTCTAAACGTTGAAGACCCCTCTCATACAAATAGTGTTGGATTTTCACCACATAAATACAATTTTTTCAACAATAAAGATATATTCCTCTACTGAATATGGAGGTTTGGAAAACGTATTAAATAAGGGTGAAAGTGACGTTAAACAGTTTCCTTTTATAGTCTCTGCCATTGTACACGTTTGTTGCGACATCTAGTGAGGCTCTTATAAGTTATTTCTGTTTAAATTTGTAGGTAAATTAAAACTTAAACTCTATATAGTGACGTAAATGCATGAGCTTTATTTAGAATGGCATGAGAAGATTTGATAAAATGCGGGAAAGCACCGTTTACACGTTTCTCATTTATGCGTCGTTTACATTTATACGTCGTTTCGTTACAGTCCAGATTCATTCGTATTCATTATAATAATAAAGTACTTCTTTTGTACGAAAAAGCTTCGGTTATATGTCATTTTACACGTTCTGATATGTGAACATTTCTTTTGTTCTAGTACGTGAACTGAGATAAAGATATCATGAGTCCGAAGTTATTCACAATTGATGACATTATTATAAGACATATTGTTGCAAAGATGTAATGACGCTTTCCTGCCCCGCTAGTCTTATAGTTGGGGAGGGAGTTTTACAGGGGTATGTATGGAGTTACGGGCATCGGCCTTTTCGGGACTCCTGACCTTGGCGACGAACTTGCTGACCATTTTGGCGACCTTGGCGACAAATAGATGATTCCAGAAAATGCGATCCTTTTCTCGATATCTCTATTAGGAAAGAGAATATGCTTGAATATGCGAGAAAACTCCATGTGACGTCACGGCCTGTCGAAGAGAGTATATAAGGACCACATTTGGATCAGAGGCAGTAGTGTTGATCCTCTGGGAACGACTTTAGAGTTTCGTAAGGAGTGCGAGCTAGGAAGCTGGTGAGCTGAGCGCTATTGAAAGTGCAGTTATTGTCGTTACTAGTTATTTGCTGACTGTTTGTGTTGCTAAATATCAAAGTGCTGAACTGTTATTACCTGTAAATTGTTGTCTGTTTACATTGGTAATCTGCGCAATATCTATTGTTTCCTGTTGCCTGTGCTACGTTTTTTTCCTGCACATTTGTGAATAAACCTTCATTCTCCATTATCCTGCTTGTTGGACTGTTTACACCATACACCCACAGAAAGACTTTTGTAACAATATTATCTGATGCTAATTTAAGCAACGGTGAAGAAGTTATTCCACTTTCCTTTAAAGACGCAATGGACTCCATTAAAAAACTTCGAGCTTATTTCTTTTACCAAAAGAATAGTGAAAAAATATTCAATGCTCTTAATTCGATTTATATTGATGTACTTAATACTCACAGATAATTAGCACGTCAGACGACGATTAAAGATTTTATATTTAAAATCCCGCCTACATGTACATAAATCTTATAAGATACTTATAATTACTATTGAAGATATGCAATAAAAGTATGATTTTTTCACATTTATGATAAATATTCAATTTTAAGATTTCATTATTGTTTTCAATACTATGTTGTAATATATTTGTACTAGCTTTAAAATTAATACTTTTAAATGAATTCACATTAGTAGCATTAAATTTGTAATAATCGAAGTTGTTTATTAAAATTTCATTTATACGTCTTTTCATTTATACGTCGTTTTACGTCAGTCCCTGGAAAGACGTATAAACGGTGCTTTACTGTATGTCTGTGTCGGGTATCTGCCTTTCTTTGACATTATCACTATAATTGCCGAAGAATGAGTTTTGTGGCTGATGAGAAGATTAAATCTAAGCCTCTTTTAATGTGTATTAGTACATCACAGATCTACACATCTTAGTATCACAGACTACATTGCAAATGAACATATTCTTCCCTTTCATACATTTGGTCGAAAATTTAATACATGTCTTCAATTTTAACCTGAGAACGGGTGTGGGCAAAATTTGATACAGATCTTCGATTTTAAGGTGAGAACGGGAGTGGGCAAAATTTGATACAGATCTTCAATTTTAACGTGAGAACGGAGGTGGCCAAATTTTGATACAGATCTTCGATTTTAACGTGAGAACGGGGGTGGGCAAAATTTGATACAGATCTTCATTAAGTCGACTTGTGGAATTTTATTAATCTATCTTTCTCCTTTTCGGAATTATTCTGTTCACTGATAGGTAGAGACCGCTGTAGCCTATTGGTAAGGTGTCGATTGCGGGACCGGAGGGCTCCAGGTTCGAAACTCAATTCAGCTGAAGATCCGTCGTGTATTGGGCCTGTTGCACGTTAAATCATGTGTAGGGGTCAAACATCCTCCCGTTGGTGTAGTGTGGAAGTTTGGAGAGGGGATGTCTGCTCAGGTGTCCTCCCCGTCATCTGACCGTGGTTCAAAATTGCGAAATCTGTCTCAAAATAGGCCTCGCGTTGCTTCAAAACGGGACGCTAATATAACTGAACTAAACTAATCCGATAGGCAGACAGAATTTCAAAAATTGTTTCTTCTCTCTCAAAGAAGTCCAGGAAGAAAGTTAAAAGATTCGTCAAATTTTCAAGATCGTATTTTTTGATGATTACAACGCTTTCTCACTATACATTTCGTATACGAGAAAATACGAAAATGTGAAAATTATATAATAAATGCATTTTTCTTTGATTTCTTCCCAAATCGTTTACACAAAAGGAAACAATTTCGGAAACAGTTGTAGTGTTTTTCCCATTATGGTGCATCTGATTTTTAAGCTTTAATATCACTCACTGAAGCTCTTGATTAAACAAAATCCATGGGGGGTTGCCAGCAGAGCGAACTGACTTGAACCCCCTGGTAGGTAATACGATAACTCCAAATTTGTTTCTGAATAGAGATGGATATACCAGGCAAATAATTTTTTTTTCTTTTCCAGATCATCTTTAGTTTGAACTCTGGACTTGCTCCAAAATTTGAATATGGTGATATTCATTCAGTGCGCCAAAATCAATGCATTCATGTTTGTTCGTAGATTAATTTCGACGCAAAAAGTTCTCCGTTCTGTATTTTTGCCATTCAGAAATGTATGAAGATGTGTAGTTTAAGTGCATGCCTCCGATGATTTGGCATGCGTTTGTTCATCTGCTCTTGGCGAAGGTCCAAGTTTGTGGACGAGTTTCTTACTTCAATACTGCATCGTAAATCGAAACAAATTTGAATACGAACGTTTTCTCACGAAGCGCTTTATTTCAGTAAATATTTCATTATAGGTAACGTCGAATCAATAGCGTAGGATTAGTATGTCAAATTCTATAGAACAATAAGTAGCAAAAGCTTTTAATTATTTCTAAACTGAGTTTTTAAAAAAGTATAGTAAAACGTAATTATTAATTAGGTTTATATGAGATGTACGACAGCAAAAATATGTGCAAGAAATTTAAAGCTGCAATACTGAATTTGAAACAGGGTTTGTCGAGAAGATTCGTTTTCTTTTTCCATAGGTATAATCGCTAAGTATAACTTCGATATTTGATTATATAAAAATGGAGGTAATAAGCATTCTATGCTGTTTTGATTTGAAGATAAAATCTGATGAATTAATGTAGATGATTTTTTTTCATAGGTTTAATCGCTAAGTATAACGTTGATACTTGGTGATATAAAAATTGGGGTAATGAGCATCCTATACTGTTTTGATTTAAAGATAAAATCTGATGAATTATGGTAGCTGAATTTTACTTGAGCTCCAAAGCCACTTTGAAAACGCTCGTAAATTCACACGTGCAATCATACATTAAAATGAACATAATACTACCACAAAAATAGCCAAATTATAGGTTTTTATTTCATTACTATTACCTTATTTCGTTGCTCTTGCTCTTTTACTAACTTTGTTAAAACTTTAAATTTGAATCTTTAATATTTCAGAAATTACTTAAATTTTCATTTACATTGACTGCAATTTAAAGGTACCTAGAATTTTAAACACGTCTTTTGAAAAATTATCATTTATTTCAATATGTCACAGCCCGGAGAAATATTGAATTATTTATGTTATTTTTTTATTCCATAAATGCAACTGAAGTGAAGTGAAAAATTACAGGTGATCTCAACTATCTTAGACAAATGAAAAATGTGAAAGTGTCTTTGTTCCCTTCATAATTTTTTAATTTAATTTTTAAACACTTTTATTTAACTTGACTTGTTTCATGTTTGTAAAGATGGAATTTTATAATCGATTTTCCTCTCACTGAGTTTTAAAATTTGTATCTTGCGTGTTCTTGATAACAATACGCTATTTTATCATTTTCAGACCTTAATTATCAGTTAACGATTAATTAAATTGAACTTATATTAGTTCCAGTGGCGCCACCTGGCGATTCCGAAAAATATCGATCTCGAGATTACAAGTGGCAAATAATTCCAGTAAAAAAGTTCTGCATCTTACGGCGGGTTTCCAAACACTGGTTTTAATTAAATTTATTTCTTTCGTGTTTCCAAAATACGAAGTCCTCTTTAGTATTAATTACGGAATCTTAACATATTTGCATAGTTTTATCATATTAATAACTATATGATAAATCTGTACCTGCAATAAGAATCAAGATGCCAAACATATTACAAGAGAAAAAGTCTTAAATGTGCTTTCATTTCTGTTTTCAAATTATGTTTAATGTAATTTTCTTATACCAAACTAAGTAAGAATTTTCCAATTTATTTGTTATTTATGCACCTAAACAAAAAAGTAATTTTTTTCTCCTCATCACTTTGCTAACGGCTTAACTTCAGCCTAACCACTTATCTCTTTCACCTCTTTCAAACACTGCTCTTGAAAGATTCACAGAATATTATTTAAATTATGGTTTGTTAAAATAGAAAAAATCAGACATCAAATTATTTAGTAGGATTATTTTCGAAAACTCAATAAAAGAATAAGTCGAGAAAATGTAATTAAGGAAATAAAGAGCAAACTTTTCGGGGAATCCAAAGTCTGGATTAAAGCGCCATCTACCGACGGATAGCGATTCTATTTCATTCGCTTGGAATTTTGGAATAACCAAAACAAAAGATGTCATTCTTTGATCATGGGGTATTATACGTTCAGCCACAATGAATACAAAACGATTTCACACTAAAATTCACACGCAATAAAAGTATTATCCATTTATTGGCTGCGAGAGAATTTGTTTGAGATTTACGTTGAGATTGTCTGTAACTTATAAAAATATTTGTTATTCAATTTATGTTTTTGCAGTTATAAAAATATGGAAGGGTGACGTTTAAAATTAAACTGAATATAAAATTTTGCTTTTAACATTTTACTAAAATTTCTCTTGGGAACAACATTTTATTGAACTTTTAGTCCATACATTTTACTCTAAAAATTCCATTTACATTTTAAGACAATTTTTCGATGTTGAAAACAATGAAATAAACTTGAAAAGTATTAGGTAAAATTGTGAAATACTTGTTTTCTATTTATGTGTTTTAATTAAATTTCAGTTCTGCTAAAAAAATTATCAGGTTGCTAATATTGAGTATTTTCTTTCCTTTTTAATACTGATTTTTTTTCCATTTTAAAGTTTAAATAATTTTTGTCACATTACATTTTAATCTTATTTTAATCTCTACCATAACCGACAGTATTAAACAATTTTAATCGGATATAATAAAGTATTGAAAATCTATATCTGAACTCAAAAAAATATAAATATATTCCATACTGAACAGGAACCGACCGAATCAAATATCACATACCTCAGAACAAGCGAACAATACGGCCTAGATGTATATTATCAAGCAAGTACAGTTCTAAAATAAATGGCCTGTTAAAACTATTGCTGATTTTCATGAGTTGCTTTCATCAGTTTTTCGTCTGCTGAATTTAATTTGACGTTTGTCGTTAGGGCCAAGGTAGCCTGGTGATATAAGCTTCGGAATCGGAGAATCTGCGGCTGACGATTTTATTCCCCAAAACATCGTGTGGAGGGGAGTTAATGTAGACCGCTATGTTTTTGACTGTACTTTCACTAAAAACTTTCATTTAAATAGACCTACTGACGCAAACGAAACAGTGCAGTGATCTTTCTGACTGATGAAACGTTGTCAAAAAATATATCAATGTTTCTTTAACATTTGAGTGTTTTTTAAATTTCTTCTTGGGATATAAAATTTTAAATGTGTTCTTTTGAATTGTCACACATACTGTAATGTGTCTCATATCCAAAGTTTTTGTATTTATTTTTACGTATCTTTTGCTTTCTGTTTTACTATTTGATGTTGTTTCATGAACTTTTTGTCACTTCCTTTGTGTCCTGTTCAGTTGTGCAGAACTTTTGCTTTTGTTGTTGCTTTTTTGCCTGCAGCATAATTCAGTTTCGTTGTGATATTCTCTAATTTGATGTAATGTTTTTTTTCTTTCTGTATTGTTATTTTGTACTCCCCTCTGTCCTGGTCAGTGCCTTACACCCTCTGGGTACGCTGTGCCGGCGTGAGCCAATAAATAAATGGGGTGGAAGTTTGAAGATGGTTTGTTCATTCACCTTATCTGACCGCAACTAAAAAATATGAGATCTGTTCTTAAATCCCCTTCACAGCAGGCATTTAGGAGCAGACAAATTGGTTGAAATCTACAAATTGGAACACACTTATTAAAACGGCGCCAGAGCGCCAAGTCGCCAAAGCAAGATGGATGCTAATGGTAAACAAACGTGCATCGTTCACAGTTAAAAGTTAATCGTTTAAAGTTTAATCTTTTTTCGAACCCATTGCGTTTATAGTTTGTCATTGCACTATCTCCCGTTTTAAATGTAGAATTTCAACAGAAATACTAGCTTTCCTAGCTCATTGAATGTAAGGAATCTGGTACTTTTAATTGTTTTAATAAAGCAGGAAAAATTGTGATCGCGATGACTACGGCATCTGAAGTGGGCAACGGGCAAATTTTTTTAACTTAGAAACACATCAGCGGCTTCGCTTTCAGCAATGCGGGATCCTAGTAGTTTCGCTAGCTTAATGAATGTACGGAATCAACTTCTTTTAATTGCTGTAATAAAGCAGCAAAACATTTGCCCTTAGTAGCTTCGAAAAAATATATAATCACTAAATAAACCCAAATTCTATTTGTCATTTTTTTACTAGTTGAAATCATCCTAATTAAAATATATTTTATTATTTAATTAAATATTTAATAAATATTTTAAGTTATATAAAAATCCGCGTATTATGTAAACAACTCAAATACGCGAAACGCTTGTCATGACGTAAGCGATCTAGTCGACAGGTTGCCAGTGGAACTAATTCGCTTGATTGCTCAGGTAACCATATTGGCGACGAAATCGCGTGTGTTCCAACTTCTAGGTGCCAACCTACAAATTTTATTATATCAATCAATCAATTGAAAGTTTTCAGTATGATTGAAAGAAATTAAATGGTTTAAGTGGATTGGCTGCTCACTTTCCCTGAATACTTCAAGAAGATTTCATTCGATTAGTTTGATCATTTGATAAGATTGATTTAATTTAGTTAGATCGACGTCACGTTCTGAAGCTACAAGAGGGATATTTGGTACGAACCTCGTAAATTTGAACTATGGTCAGATGACGAGGACGAAACTTCTGGACTACTCCAGAGGGAACTAGTGACCCAGTCTTTCTGTCGAACAGAACCCAGTTAAATCTGTCGAAGGGTTTACCATTCGACAGATTTAACTTATTTTTTTCTGAGTGGTATTAAAAGAGACGCTTCTTTTCTTCAAATTTAAAAAAAACTCTTCATGTTTTCCACCAGCAGACTTTAGCAAAATAAATTTAGTGAAAACAAATGTTAAAAGCATATTTATATCGGTGTATTAAATGCAGAAACTTTTTATTTTAATAATTTTCCACTTTTTAGTCTTTAATTTATTATTAAAATATTATGAATCTTGAAGAAATCATTTTTTCTAAAATTCACAAACAGGTGGCGCCACTTGTATGGAATCAAAATTTAACGCAATCGCTTATCTGATAATTAAAATTCTGAATATATTACAGTAGTGAATATTGCCATCGATAACACAAAAGTTTGCAAAATTTTAAAACTTTAGCACACCAGGAAGTGCGCGAAAAATCGATTACAAAATTGCTTCTTCAGAAAACTGTAAGACATTTAATATACTAATGCATGTTTGCTTCCAGTCTTAAAGTTGACTGTCATACTTACTCTCCATTAAAATATTTCACATCAGAAAACTTTTTTATTAAAATATGAAAAGAAACAAAATCACAGACAAAGAATATTTTTCTGAAAAGGAATTATGGACCAATTTTGCCAAAGAATTTCAGTTATAAAAGATGAAAAATGGTTATCATTGCCAGAAAAGCTTCCATGTAATGAATCATTCAAATATTTGAATAATACGCTTATGGAAAAGATTTATGATAAAGTAAATTTTTTTGATTGTGAGGCAAGTAATGGTATAGTTAAATTTCGAAGTTCGTGCGCAGAGAATAAAGGGAAAAAAAGGAAATTCCTCATCATTGAATTTCTCCCTAACTTATTAAGAAAATGGTAAAAGTCTAGACATATTAAATGGAAGATAACCATCTTTCATTCCATGATACGATTATTAGCCAGGAGGAAACCGTTATTTAAGTCCATTCTTCATTCTCTGCAATTAAGAAGTTAAGGATTAGAATTTACATGCAACACAGATCAGAAAGAAAAGTATGTTCCGGGATTTTCCAAAATAGCGAGAAAAAAAAAAAACCCAAACATTCTAGAGTCTAATTTGAAAGAAGTAAAAAAAAAAAAAGTAAAATCGCGGTTTTAGTGAAAAGAAATTTACATTTGAAATATTCTGACGATTTTTTTCACCATCGAACCACTTTTACTTTTAAATAAGTAACTAAAAAAAATACGTTTTATGAACTGGAAAATTGGATAGTCTTAAAGTTTGTTAATGCCCAAATCCCTGTGTGATACAGAAAAGAGGACTTGAAAGTTAACGAATCTGACGAGAGATTAGATATATGTGGATAAGTGAATTGAGAAAAAAATTGAGGTAAAAAGTGTTTAAATACATCCAAGTTAAGTCTGATACCAAATTAAAATAACTTCGGTTTTGTTTTGCTTGTTATTAACTTTTCTTGTGCTTGAGTTACTATTGAATAAATTAATGAATTCTAAAAAGGTTTAAATGGAAAGTAGGCTTAATGAGATAAAAAATGAAATCGTTTGAATATTTTCTAGCCTGATGCTAGAATTTTCGCTTGTTAAAAGTAATTTCATTTTGAAGTAACCATTTTTTTATTTAAAAATAATCTCACAGCCTATAAAGGAATCTTTTAATGTGAGATTGGAAATCGAGTGTTAAGTTGATGGCATTTTTATTTTCAGATTGAAATGTGATTGTTAGTTGCAATGTTAGAAGTTAGGATAGCGTTTAATTCTGTAGCGTTTATATTATTCAAGTCACTATAGGTAACGAAGATGCACAGACATATCCTATCTTTCTTGCTGCATTTTGGTGAGTGCTGTATGAACCCCTTAAATATAGCGCCCATCATATTGACGTGCATCGAATTATCGCATTTTTAGGCTTATAAACTAAAATTTAATCATTAATTAGCTCTATAATTTGAAACAAAAATTAAGCAGAATCCATAAGCATCTCAAGTATTCTATGATGCATGAAAACGACAGCCTCTTTCCAAAACAGGAGGGGTCATCTTATTAGATAGCAAAAAAAAAAAAAAAAAAAAATGCAACCCTTAAAGGGTTAAGAAAACATAGGTTAATAGAAACATAGATTTAAGGAACTGAGTAGAAACTGTTAAATTACAAATATAATAGCCCAGATCTGTCTCTCACTGATCCGGTAACGCTCTGACGTCACCAACAATAAAACTCGCGCCATAGCACTGCGAGACGTTAAACAGCATTGTGAGAGCACCTAAACTTCATTAATTTTAAATTTAAAAAAGTAATTGTAGTTCTAATTTCAAATTTAATAGCTCTTAAATAGTTAAATACAATTTGCTATCGATTGATATAAAATTTGTCTCGCTATGATCAATAGTTCACGAGAAATTTTAAATTCTATTAATCATATATTTCAAATTCATTTGCGTTTTTTAATAGAAAGTTGTAAATCACGTCAGTGGTATATCATGTGCGTGATATATGTAGTTTGGACACCACGATGCATCTGATTATTCATTGGAATTGTGATGATATAATTTGATAATATTTTTTGGCAACGTTAAAATTTACACAAAGACATCTGAAGTACAAGGAAAATTGGGGATTACAGCCTTTGTTGCTTCAAATACCATAACTCCTCTAATTCAAGTTCAAGTACAAGGAAAATTGTTAAACAACGAAAAATACTTCAAACGGAATGTTGTTTACCAAGAGGTCTTTTGAATAAAGAAATATGTAAATAATATGTAAATAAAAAAAATTTCCTGTCATAAAACATATGTTTATTTTATTTGTTTTCAATCAATGTTAAACATTTCTCTCAAATATATATCTATTTAAACACCTCAAATTGGACGAGAAATCTCTAGAATGAAGAGGCAATTTGCACCCGTCATACCATGACGGGTGATTTTCTAGTAAAGATGAATAATACAAGTATCAAATAAAAAGTGAGACAAAGCCATATAACTGATTGTTTACAGTACTGAAAAAGGAGATAATTCACATTAATCAGCAACTTTATTCTACTGATTTCGACGAGTAACTGAAATTTATAATTTTAGATAACTAACCAGCTCGAATAATGTATTGGTTGTATCACGAGTCTCATGTATTCGTTTAACAAGCAAAACCACCTGTCTCAATTTCTCAATTCTGGTATAAACATGAGACCGCATGCTCATAAAAAAAAATCAAAAAATATTCAGATTTTTCTTTCTCTTGTAAAAACTTGGAAAATTGAAATAAGCAGTGTTATTTGTTAGGCGACGAAATGCTCAAGTTCACGGAATTGTTTCCAGAATGAAACCGCTGGTTTCTTGTTGTGCTAGGAATTGTCAGCACCCATTTTGCATCTTCGTGTAATTTGTTACAATTCCTTGAGTACGTGTACGGTAATGTCGACAAGACTCAATTTGCGGCGCAGTTTCACTACCGATTGCAAAACGACGGGCTCTGGTGAGCAATTTGTACATCAGATTTTGGTTGCGACCACCGTCTATAGATGTTTCAACTAATGGCTGGTTGTCATTATCGGGAAAGCGCCATGTCTGGTGTTACGTCAAGAAAAAGGAAGCCCCTTTACAAAAAATATCCATCCTTATGTTGTCCACTTTATTCATTCTTTGTGAACAATCTATTCTAGATGGATTTCACCTGCAATTATATATTTAGAGGCTAGTAATCTTTCTTTTTCAACAATTTTAATGCCTGTTGTCTATCTACCTTATTTCATTTTTTAAACGCTTTTACTAAGTTCGAGATGTTTCATGTTTGTATGTATGTAAGGTTGCAATTTTGTGATCGATTTTTCACTCTCTTCTTAATGCACTAAAGTTCTGAAATTTTGTATAAAAAATTACGTTTGCACTCGGTAGCTTCAGGGGCGCCATCTATAGTTTTTTTTGAGAACTATTGGTTAAAGCGGTTTTTCTAAAGTTTTTTACACGTGTCTTGTTTTCTAAACTTAGTTTCCGTACATAAAAGCAAAATTCTTTAAAAGTATTATTAGAATTTTAATTCTCATAATGTAATTTCAAGTCTGTAAGAAATAAAGCTAATATAAAACAAACACTTCTCAAAGTATTTGAATTGAATTTTTCATACAGTGGTAAGCACCGATCTAATTTTTCTTAATTCACTTTAGGAAATATCCTCATTTCAACAAAAGCCTTTCTTTACCGAGAAATATCGCCCCAAGAACTTTCTGATGGAAAAAGAAATTCTTTTCAAGAGTGACTCCTTGCCTTTTCAAGAAGAATTGAATCTTTTAAAGTGCTATTATAGGAGCTTTTATTTACTGCTTTGCTGAAAAGGTGCAGCTGCCTTTCAATTTTGGTTCTCTTGTAGCCTCGAAAGATGAATGGAAAAGCGATACAAAGTAAAACTTGTAGCGTGATTTACTTTTTCAGTTCTCGTCTTTCTTTGATGAGCTCTCCATAGTAGAAAATGGGAAATCTAGAAGGAAGAAAAAGACAATATAAACTTTTAGAACACTGTTTGACGAGTTTATGTGGCTCTTAAACAGTACTTCCTTTTTCAACCAGGAACTTTGGAAATGGAATTCTGTGGAATAAATTAAAACTTGATTTTCTAAGTTACTTTGAGTGTAATAAATTAAAAGTAAAAAATCATGAGTGTCTTTCTTGTTTCCTTTGATATCCTTTCACACAAGAATGCAATTTATAACCTGTGGTGAAATAAATTGTATTTATGTGTGCTGAAAGTTTTCGAAAGGTGTCAATAAAAGTCCTCCATCAATATCCGAAATTAACTCCTCCTTTGATGTATTGTTATTGTTGTTTCCCATTTACACATTAGTGGCCAAAATTGTGAAACCCTTTTATGAAAAGTGCACTTTTGAGATTTGATGGCTCTTAACATCCCTTTTCGTAGAGTAATAACATAAAACTGCATGTTATTAGAGCGATAACTCAGTTAAGAATGTTTTGCAATAAATTTCTGTGAATAGGTTTCATTGAGCTATATTTATAAAGAAGAAAATTATATCACATAGAATAACTGACATTGGGAAACTTCTTACCATTCATATTAAGTTTAGCTTTACCGTAAATAATTAAGTAAATTTAATGGCAACAAGAACACGATTACAAAGGTCTGAGTTTAATATCCAACGCATGACAATAGCCGAAACCAGTCAAAGCAATATGACACGATATTGTCGTTCGAAACACTTTTATTAATTGGATGCATTCAAATGAAGGAAATCTGTATCATATCAACTGAAGCAAAGTGAGTTCATTTTTCTGCTTATTGAATGTAGCATTTAACAGATTGCATATATCAGAATAATCTTTGTTCCATTATGATTTTTATTATTTTTCTTTCCAATTGTATCTGATTCTGTGGTAAGTGTGGAGTGTGTGGTCACCTATTGAAAACCAAATGGAATTGCGAACCTCAAAAATGATCTTTTCACAAAAGGTTTTCACAATTTTAACCATTATTATAACTACGAGATAAATATGAGAAACCGATTTTTAATCTATCTTAAAATTCAAAAGATTATCCATTAGATAATAACAGTTTAATATCCATGCTATCTTTCAGGTATTTCTCAACATTTAAACATTTGCTTTTAATTATAGCCAAGACGAAAAATGCCAAATCTCATCCATCCAATTCAATGAAATACACACCGACATTCCAAAAATAGTTTTTTTCGCTATAAAATAGATCTAAAACGCCTTTAATCGTCAAACGCAAGAGGCTGAGTTTTTATTCGATTTTATTTACTATCCTTATATTTCATATGCGAGAAAGTCAAAATGCCTTCAACAGGACTTTTAAACTCTATGCAGCGAAAGTATCATTGAAACAATTTATTACGGCTTTACTTAGCTAAAGTAGAGGAACGATATATTAGTCATTTTAATTTTTGATATTTCTCTTAAACATTCAATGGAGGTTTAGAATCGTGTTTGCCAATTTCTTTGTGATTGTATCGAATATTAGACAGCAGAACAGAACATGGTTCACTTTTCAAAAGAAATAATATAGACCAAGGTTATCATTCAGCAATTATTTTAAAACACTTTGAATAAAGAAATTAATATTCGTGTATCTGTGTTCAATTTTTGAGAAAACTATTTTGAATACAAGCTATTCTGTTTGATAGATTAAGGGGTCTATTCTGGTACCTCCGGTTGGGTTGGGTTCCGTTGTTAACGTGAGGAACCCAACCCAACTCCCAACTAAACCGGGGGTACCAGAATAGACCCCTTATTAATGCATAAAACCACGCTACAATGGACGAGTTTCCTGTTTTGTTTATTTTGGATTCACAGACCGTTTTCCAGTAACCCTTTGATTTAAGCAATCGCCAAATCCGTTTGGATACTGTATCAAGCGTCAAGTTCAAATCAGTTCTTTCTTTAGAACTCAAAGCGTTGATTTATGTGTTCTTTCTTTAGAACTCAAAGCGTTGATTTATGTGTTCTTCCAGTTCGTTTAATTCTTTTTATTTAAAATGGCTGAAAACACAGCTAAACTCCAAATGGAACGTTTCTAATAAGGGGCTGTCCATAAATGATGCCAAACTTTTTTTCAATATTTTTGATCCCCCTCCTCCTTTGTCTCAAAGTGTCACACTTCACCATACCCCCTCCCCCCTTGTCACGCTATATTACATAAACATATACTTGCAGTTCAGAAACAAAGAACCACGTTATACATCATATTTCAAATTTTATTTTTAAACTTTAACTATGTGTTTTAATGACATTTGTGAGAATAGCAATAATAATGATTATATGTGCACTTATTTTGTGTGAAATAATATTAAGGTTTACAACAGAAAACCTAATTAATATACAATAGTAATAAAATATTAATATAAAAGACCAATTGGAAACAGTAATATTTTGGAATTTGATATTTTTTGCCTTAAATCTTATCTTTACTTTATGAACACAAAATACTCTTAAACAGGGTGAATTTAAAAATAAAAACACCTCAATAAGATCAACCTGTTTGTGCCACTACCAGTTCTACCACTCATCCAGGTGGGGCGACGTATCTTTTGTTGGACATTTCAAGGTTGTGACAGGGGGAGGTTTTCTTCTAATGGTGAAGAATTTCTGCTGCTAC
Source organism: Araneus ventricosus (assembly GCA_013235015.1). Taxonomy (NCBI): domain Eukaryota; kingdom Metazoa; phylum Arthropoda; class Arachnida; order Araneae; family Araneidae; genus Araneus; species Araneus ventricosus. The sequence continues at coordinate 56,694 of BGPR01004032.1, forward strand.
CATATTCTCAGAACCTACCCTGAATGCCGTTTACGAAAAGAAAGAAATATAAGTGAAAAAAAATCACATGAAAGTTGTTTTAGCCCCGATTAAAAAAATGCCCTCAAATTCTGGTAATTTCAAAATTTAATCTGCTGATTTTAAATGTTTTTATTTTAACCAAAATGTGTGATATCACACTTCTTGTTACCCCCTCCTCTTGTCACAAACTGTCGCAATTTCACAAACCCCCTCCCCCTCCTAGCGTGACATCATTTGTGGACGGTCCCTAAACTAAATCGTTTTGGTTTAAAATTAACCTCCAGTGATTATCTGAATCGTTTCGTGTCAACTTTAGCCGCCAAAAAAGAGAGATAAAGGACAATTATGGCAGCCTTTTCACAGAATGAGGCATTATTTTAAGTAATCATTTAGAGCTACAGCAATAGGGACAAATTTAATAACTCTACCTTAAACATTAATTAACATCTTCAAACAGAGTATTAAAATTTTGAAGATTCCCATTGACGAAGCATTACACCGGAAGTCAGTCGGTATAGCGGAAGTTCTAACTTACCCCAAATAAACGAAAAGAAAACTCGTCCATATTTTTCTAGTTTTCTTAATTGTGGTATTAAAGTAGAAAAATAATTTTCCTTCATTCTAAAGAAACGATTAAGTTTTGAGCGATAACTATATTCTTAATCATCAATTATTATATTTTCTGCATTACTTTAGATGGTTAATAATCTGAATTAATGGCTTTTTTGTTAAATATCTTTTAAATTATTTATCTATAAACCCATGCACCACAGTGGGTTTTTTCGTTCTTTATAGTGGTCTGTCTGCGAGCAGAAAAATAATAGTGGCAATTTAGTATTCCTCTATCATACCCAACAAACGATTTTATTTTAAGAGAAATCTTTGCTCCGAATTAACTTTCTTTTCTTGAATAAATAAACTAATTTCATTATCTTTTTCATTTATTTGTAGTTAAAATCATATTTAATTCCTCTTCCTACCGAAGGCAATTCATATATAATCGAATATTGATTAATTTCGTATAGCTACAAATATTTGTTTTAAAATTTTATCATAAAGCAGGGGAAAAATCATATTCCCATACCAATTATACATGAAGAATACTTTTATCCATTTATGCAAATGCTGGTCGTTTCTAAAGGAATAAAATAAAATTCACAACCACCATTTCGAAGTCCTTTCCTATCCTAATGCGCATGCGTCACCCATAACCCTATTCAAACGTAGCCGGTCATTTCGGCTGTCTTTAATCCAAATAAAAAGCAAGTAAAGGTGAAATACTCACATGCAGCGTTATAAACTGCTTCTTTTTGCGTGACACCGGGCTAAAGAGGAAAAATTGGGTCATAAAAAGAGGAACCTATTTTCTTTGGAACTAATAAATTAGAGGGTCTCAGTCCTGATATATAAAAAGGCCAATATACCTCCATTTCTTTTTTCGAAGCAAAATTACAAGAATAAACATTTAAAAACAGATATTTCTGGTATGGTTTTTTATTAGTAGCATTTCTCTGAAACTAAAGTATGTTTGAAGATTTATTCGTATATTTTACTGTTAGTGTCTTTAGTTTTGATGAAATTCGAAAGAAGCATTACTGGGCAATAAAAGTCTGTACCAAAGCTAGCAATATTTCAGTCGTCAAGTCAAGATCTTTCCATCTGACATTTATTGATTCAAGAATTGTTATCTTCTAAGGTTAAGGCATTTATTTTATGTTTTATGATATCTTGAAGTGAAAAGAGAGAGCGAGAGAAAGAAACATCATTTTGAGAGGTAGAATATCCAGTAGATATACAGGGTGTCCGAGAATTGTTGGAACATTTCAAAAATTAATAAAAAATCTAATAATGTTTCAATTACGGATTTTTCAAATGAGATAGAAATAAAAAATTTTCTGATAGGTGACATACCATTAAGACGTTCTAAATTTGCTACAGCTAGAGATTTCCATTCGCAATGGCTACCGATCACCAGAAGGCATTGCGCGTTTTCTGGTTTCTTTTTTCAGCTTTTCTTGAATATTTAGAAAACTATTCAGTTTTCAAAAACCCGATACGTTTCATAGTTTTCGAAGGTTAACCTGGAGTTTACGGTGCCCGCCTACTTCGTTCCTCTTAGGATCGCCAAATCTTTGCCGCCAAGAACGGTGATGAGAGACCATTTGTTTTGGTTGCATCTAGATGTTTTTAATGAGTGACAAGCGCGCATGCGCACAAATTGATCCTTTCTTCGGTGTTTTGCTTATCAGGCTATATTACGCCACGTTTCGATTGGACTGTTTTGTTCAACTCTTCGATGCAATTGGTCGATAAATTCGAATTTGAATAAAACTTCGTTTGGAATTCTTCGGATGGAATATCGGTTCAGTACCGTGTATGTTATTCTGTGTGTTTCGTTTCTCAATGAATAAGCGAAGTTACAATAATTCCGCTGAAAACGAAGGCGCTGATGACTTTTTAAGTTAAAAAATTTGCCCCGTACACACTTGAAATGCCGCAGGCATTGCGCGCTCAATATCTCGTTTTCAGGTGACGCATGCGCTAGAGAGTAATAAAAAACGTACTGCACATCCAAAACAGTATTTTGCGACGGCACATTTAATTACTCCAAGAAGAATTGGCGAGAAGCAGGCCGGCACAGTAAACTCCAGGTTTACCTTTTCGAATTACAATTTATTTAACAAAGTGAAGAGCGTAAAATTCCCTACAAATACATGCTTTTATTTTTCTTCTAGCTTTAATAGTTTCGCAGACAATGGCTGTCAAAAATTGGAGATTTCCAACAATTTACGACCACCGTAAAGGCGAGTTACATATCTGAAAAAATCTCTCATTTGAAAAAAAAACGTAGTTGTGACACTATTAGTTTATTTTTTATTAATTTTTGAAATGTGTCCAACAATTCTCGGACACCCTGTATTATCATTAACAAATCCAGAGTTCCTTCTGTTTTTTTCTTCTTCACTATCTTAGATAGATTTACATACATTCATAGATTTAATAATTAACTTTTTTTTTAAAAAAATGGATACTTCTGATTAATTCAGAATTTTTCTAATAGCCTCTATTATACTTTCATTTTATTATTTAGAATTTATTAGTTTTCCACAAAATGAGAATGCAAATTACAAATCGACATTAAATTGGATTTTCTAGTCTTTTTATAAAAAGAACCCCAAAAAATCATATTAGGGGAGAACTAAATCGAATTCTAAGTATAAACGGTTTTTGTAATTTTTACGAAGCCTTCATTTTTTAATATGCAGTGGCGAATCCAAGGGTGGTGCTATGGGCTTGCAGCCCCCCAGAGCTAAACCAGAATTCTTGACTTTATTTAAAATCATTACAACTGTTTATTCTTAATCTCCCCCCCTCCCCTTTAAAAAAACACGTGACAACATTGCTTCCCGGTTTAGCATGCTCGAAAATTTTCCCACTTTTGTAGTCGTGCCACTCGTATATGTCGTACTTGTAGGGTTGACGCGGTCGAAAACATTTTTGGTTGGTTATTTCATTGTATTTTTTATTAAATTATCGAAAGTATTGTAGTATTCTTTACGATTTTTGGTACTTTTCCGTTAGCCGGGCGCAAGCGAAGAATCGCCAAATAATGTAGAATTCCGCCAAATTTCTTACAACCATTCTCTTGACGACTTGGCTCGCGTTTGGTTCACAATTGGCGATATTTGCGCCCGGCTACCGGAAAATCGCTTCGCTCTTGGCGACTTGGCTCGCGTTTGGTTCACAATTGGAGACATTTGCGCCCGGCTAACTGAAAAGTACCCGATTCTTATTGTCAGGTGAGTAAAGTCTGTAAAGTTAAAGTGTTTTGGTTTACATAAGCCATAAGGTTCGACATTCGTCACGACGATATAAAATTTTTTATTACCTCAGCCTCCCCCAGACCCAAATCCTGGATTCGCCACTAATAATATGACATCATCAACAAATAGATACAAGAAAGAACTTTAAACGAAACAAGCATGTTTCACAAAATAATTTTGTACTGAGTATCACAGTCACAGCAGAAATAGAAGCAAGTCAAGCATAAACATTTGCATAAAAGCAAGGTTTCTTACAGAATCCTTCGAGTTGAGAGATCTCAAGCAGACGATACTTGCGACGTACAAAAAGCACTTTCTCTAAATGAATACTTTTTTCCTTCTTTCAGAAGAGGAGCATCTCTTAAATAAAAATGAAGGGAAAATATCTTATCTAAATCCCGAACATATGCACATTCTACGAGCAAAACTCTTGAAATGAGCTACTGCCAGTGTTCCGTAGCGCACCAAGTCGATAAACAACAACGCATTCTACGCTATTCGAATCTCTTTTTTTGCATGTCGATTTAACTCTTTATTTTAGCGCCACTCTGAAAGATCTTCTTCTAAATCTCGAAACTGATACATTTTTTGAGAAAACGAAGGGTTGTTTTTCCTGAAGACTTCCAACACTGAAGAATCGAAAAAAAAAATATTTTCCTAGTTTTCTTGCAAGCAGAAATATCTTTGCATTGGTAGGTTTATTTTTAAAACGTTCATTTTCTTAGTCAAACAATTTTTAGCCATTTGCTTCCAAAGGATATCTCTGAAAGTTTGTCTTGCCTTTCTTGGGGACTTGTTTTATTTTACTATCACATTTTTTCGCGCCATTTCAGCTCAACTGAGAGTTGTCATTTGTTTCCGAATAAGGAATGGACCTGAAAGTCTGTTTAACAATCTGCCTGATTGTTTGCTTCGTGTAAACTTTATATCTTGTAATAAGTATCCTTGTACTTCATTCGTTCAGTCGTAATATTTACACTTTTAATGGGATTTCCTGAAAGTTTGTAATGCAAATAATGTTTGCTGGGAACACAGACCAAAAGACTTCCGTTAAGGGAATGTTTATCTTATTGTAGTGTCGATGCAAGCATAAAGAAAACCTGTAGGGATTCAAATGGGATTTCTTTGTAAGTCAATAGTAAAACATTTATAAACAAACATGGACCAAAGATGTATTTCTTTTAGAAACAATTTCTGAAAAAGAAATATGTGGTTAGTTTTAAGGAAAATGTTGAGCTAACAAATGTATTGAATTGTGAAAAAAATTTTCTATGTGCAAATTTCAATTTAAATGTAAGAGATTCAAATGACAAATCAAAAAATAAATCAGAATGTCAATAATAAAAATAAAAAAGGTTTTTATGATGCACGTTTGTAGTCGCACTTGACATATTAACCCGGAAAACATAACATGTTGCCCTATACTGTACAATATAGCTCAATATTATACAATATTATATGATTTTGTATAATATTATGCAATATTGGCGAATATTGTTCAATATCGTACAATGTCTTTGTCCTACTGGGGAACTGACTTGTTCCCCAGTAGGAACCAAAAGACTTCCGTTAAGGAAATGTTTATCTTATTGTAGTGTCGATGCAAGCAGAAGGAAAACCTGTAAGGATTCAAATGGGATTTCTTTGTAAGTCAATAGTAAAACATTTATAAACAAACATGGAATTGTGCATAAGAAAAGAACCAAAGAGGTATTTCTTTTAGAAACACTTTCTGAAAAAGAAATATGTGGTTAGTTTTAAGGAAAATGCTGAGCTAACAAATAATATCGCTCAATATTATACAATATTATATGATTTTGTGTAATGTTATGCAATATTGGCGAATATTGTTCAATATCGTACAATGTCTTTGTCATATTGGGGAACTAACTGTAACTGGTAGCAGGGGCAGCGCCTTCTTTAACTGTGAACTGCAGGTAGGGGCCATACGACCGACAGCGATACGTCGCTAATAAATAATTCACCTTCTTATGATTTTTACTTTCTCGTATACGAAGTATACAAAGAGAAAGTATTGTAATCGTCAAAAATTCGAACTCGAGATTTTGACGAATCTCCACGTTTTAGACTTCCCTGATTCCGAAAAACACAATTTTGGAATTATGTCTGCCTGTGTGTCTGTATGTCTGTGAACACGATAACTCGAAAACTATTAGAGCTACGGGGAAGAAATTTGGTATGTGGTCTTTAAACATAATTTGTAGGTTTCTATCAAATTTTGGATAAAATCCGTCAACGGGAAGTCTGTCTGTCTGTATATCCGAAGTCATGTGAACACTATAACTCAAAAACTTGAATAGCTAGAAGGATAAAATTTAGTATACAGTTTTATCGTCATGAATGTAGGTCCGTATAAAAGTTTGGGCCAAATCCGTCAATGGGTTGACTGTCTGTCGGTCTGTATAATCGCATACTTGTATCTCATAAGCCCTTTGGCTTAGATGAATAAAACTTGATATCGCGGATGCTAACATTAATTATAGATCTGTGCCCAATTTCATCTCAATCGGTTAAAAAGCAGGTGTTCTAATTGCATATTTAGTTCAAAATGCACATTACGACTGTGTGCTGGCTAGCTTTTCGCTTATTTTACTCAAGTGAGTATGGTTGGCGTTTGACCTTGGCGGAAATTGTAGCGAGCCGCAAACACGCGCTTCGGAAATTATGGCAATCCCCAAAACGACACTTTGTTTTGACATTCTCCAGATGGACTGCTGTGATTAACCATAGGTGTAGTGAAATGTTGTGCAATATCTAGAGTAAGATTTCGTACTCAAAAACGTTAAATAAAGTTTTTGTATCTCAGCGCGCGTAAAAATTGCAAACATACGCAATTTTTTTTGCAAAATATTAAGTTTTCGGGAATTCATAAATTTTTTATGTTTCATTGTAAATCACCATTCATATTTTTTTTTTCTAAATAACCAGGTCTTGGGTAAATATCCCATATTTACCTACCAATTGGGTGTTTGCCCACCCCACATTACTGGTCGTTTGCGAGATAGTTTCGGGGAGGTCACTCCCGCTGGTTTAAATTGTGTGTGTAAAATTGTCCGTGTGTTACTTAAACAAAAATAATTGTTACAGGAATTGAACTGTTTACTTACCCGTAACCGAACCCCACACGTTTTTATTAGTATACGAAAATGTACAAAATAAATTTTTTTAAATCAAAAATCGTAAAAGAATGATTCACTGAATAGAAATGTTATCAGAAAATTCAAATTTTAAACAGATTTGTGATATAATTTTATTTTTTAATGAATGTTTAGGAATATTCTTTCTTGTGATTTCCATTTTGACTTAATTTCTTAATAGTACTGTTTTCAGCGTCTGACGTTATTACAATTTTGTTTTGACGACTAAAATTTTGATAAAAAAATATTTTTCACATTTTATTTCGCTAATAAAAGCGTGCATTTTGCAAACTTTCATATTTTTATAATTTTCTACTTTTCAGTCATTAATACATTTTATAATTTGTTATTTATTATTCAATGGCCGCCTTCGGCGGCCAGCTTGTTTGTCGGGAATATTTTTTCGATTGAATCTTGCATCATTTTATATTCATGGTTCCTTTAACGACGCAATTTTAAACTTCAGATTGTGGTAGATATTTAACCCATGTTCTTTTAGTTGCCTTGCACCTGGTCTGTTCATTGTCTACCTAAATGTTCCTAATGGAGTCAAATAACTGACTATGTCATATAACATCTAATTGCACGTTTTTGGCGCCATCTTCACTTTCTTATTCCGCTTGCAAAATATGCATTCAATTTCAACATTAAAGGGAAGCAGTACATTTTATGGCCATTAGCATGTTGGCTGGATTAAAGCATACTGAAAAAAGAATGAAAACATAGCAAGCATAATCACTCAGCCTACGGGATATATTTTCGATATACATCTTGGTTTGCAGATTCCAAACAATTTTGATGAAATATAATATGATAGCAAAATCTATCAGGATATTACCTCAACTTTCAATAATGAAAGAGAAATCGGCAATTAAATATTTATTTTAACGATCAAAACGGTTTGAATTGCGTTGCAACAATAAAAAGTATTGTTGAAAATTATGCAAAAAAATATTAAAATTATACAAGACAAGACATCACTTTATCCGGTTAACGAGAATATATAAGGATATTTATTCTTATTTTAAAAAAAATTGTTATTCTAGCATAGTTATTTACACTCAGAGCATTGCTTTCTGTTTACTCACTTCTGCTCTTCTTTTTCCTAAAATTTCAGCCATAAAGAATAGCTTTTATTTCACAAACAGCAAGCAAAAATAAACAGGGAACATCTGCCATTCGATAGAACCGCCTACAGTAAATCCAAAGGAGCAACATTTTAACGTTTCTCTTAAGCCTAAGCGTATTTTAAAAGCTATGTCAGATGGAATTTATTTGAAGTTGTTCGCGTTATCGTCTGCTTTATCGAATGGCGTTCTTCGCGTAAACCAAGCAGACGGCAAACCACAAAAAAGCAACAACTAAAAAGCATCTTGCCACTTTGAAGCTATCTCAAATTCTAATGTCTAAGCTTACACACGGTTTTCGCAGAATCCTCCAAGCTTTCACAGTTTGACAGTGGGATGAAAAATTCAAAACCAAGAAAATAAAAGCTTTTAAAATTTGTTCTTTCCTCAAAAAAATGGAACTTATAGAAAACCATGGAACACTTCAATTCCCATTTTAGCTGAGATTTCAAGCGTAATACCTTTCACGCCTTTGGAATTTCGATTTTGGTAATGTTTATTTATATTTATTTTTGCAGTACCTCCTTTTGTCTTCAGTAAAGCACTTTCCTATTATTTTTTTTATTTTCTTGTATACGAAGTACACAAAGAGAAAATTCTGTAATCGACATGAAAATTTTGATGAATCTCTTCGTTTGAGACCTTCCTCAGCCTGAGAAACAAAATTTTTGAATTATTTTTTTTTGTCTGTCTGTGAACACGATAACTCAAAAAGGATTTCAGATAGAGAGATGAAATTTGGTATGTGATCTTTACACCGAATTTCTAAATATCTCTCAAATTTTGGACTAAATCCATCCAAGTGAAGACTGTCTGTCGGTCCGTCCATGTCCATATTCATGCGAACTCGATAACTCAAAATCCTCATTATATGAAAATCCTAGATAGATAAATGAAATTTGTTACAAGTTTTATCTATAAAATTGGGTTAATGTGAAGTTTACGCTACCCACTTACTTCGTTCCTCTTAGGATCGCCAATTCTTTGCCGCCAAGAACGGAGGTGAGAGAACATTTGTTTTGGTTGCGCAATAATATTTTTAACGATGACATGCCGCGGAAATTAATCTTTTAATTGGTGCTTCACATATTGCGCCTCGTTTCGATTGGACTGTTCTGTTCATCTCCTCGACGTGATTGGTTGATTCATTAGAATTTGAATAAAACTTCGTTTGGAATTCTTCGGTTTGAATATCGGTTCAGTACTGTTTGTTTTATTCTGTGTGTTTCGGTTCTCAATGAATAAGTGAAGCTACGAGCTATGATGAGAGCGAAGCCACTGATGTTTTTTCAACTCAAAAAAATTTGCCCGATACACGCTTGAAATGCCGCAAGCATTGCGTGCTCAATCTCTCCTTTTCAAGTGACGCATGCGCAAGAGTGCAATAGAAAGCTCACTGTACATCCAAAACAGTATTTGGCGACGGTACATGAAATTGCGCCAAGAAAAATTGGCGAGGAACAGGTGGGTACAGTAAACTTCACATTTACCTAAAATTGTATAGACAGCAAAATTCGGACCAAATCCGGTTCAAAAATGGTCTGTATGTTCGGATGCATACGAACACGACAACATTAAAACGCAATGACTTAGATAAATGAAATTTGGTATGTGGTCTTGTAACTGATTGCAGATATGTATCAAAGTTTGGTTTCAATCGGTCGAAAAAAATTGTTCCAATTGCATATTCGGTTTTCTTCATCACAGTATAACTCTCATAACGCGCCATATTGTGTATTGGCTTCAGCTTGGTGTATTTTGCTGGGTGCATTGTTGCCCTTTGTTTACGGCTTGCATTGTTGCCCTTTCGACTTTTTACGACGGCAATATAAATATGAGAACTCGTGGCATTCCAGGCCTTGTCGAAGGTCTTCATTTTTTGCCGGAAGGATAATACCTTTGTTAGAGAGTATACTAGAAAGTCTAGGGGAGACCACTTCCGCTGGTAAACGGAGGATAATACACTTGTTGGGTAATATACGAGAAAGTCCAGGGGAGACCACTCCCGCTGGTTAATGGAGGAAAATATCCTTGTTGGGGAATATACGAGACAGTCTAGGGGAGACCACTTCTGCTGGTTAATTTTATGACGATAGACCAGCATCAGAAATACAGAGAAATGAATATTTTAATTTTTATTGGCTGATCACTAGTAATTCTGTGAACACTAGGACTCGCGTCCCCCCCCCCAAAAAAAAACCCCTAAGATCTGCATTTTAAAGATTTATCTAATGTTGTCATTTATTTTGAAGACAGTATTGTTTCCAGAATCACTAGAAAACTAATTTGTCTTTCGAGGAGGTACCTTCTTTTATCCTATATATACATTATAATACAAAGCTATATTTACAATCATAAATCAATCTACGTGCAATATTTCATACTTATATTATGCACAAATTTTTCTCATTGTATTTTGAAAACAAAAGCGTTAATTTATTAATAAAGTTATATAAAAAATGTGCTAGAACAATGTTGTAGAAAATTTTTCGCTCGAGAGTGGAATTAGTTTTCAAACATTCATAGCATGGCTGAAGTCATTGAAATAGCATACTTGGAAGAAAAGAAAAAAATCAAGATAAGATGGAATTAAACAGGAAAAAGCAATTTTCGACATAGAACTATGATCTTATCTCCTTTTTTTCCAATGCGAATTATTTACACGGATCTTCGCTTTTATAAGCGTTAACAAAATTTTATTTAAACGTCTGTTTTTATCTGCATTAAAAATTACAATGAAATGTCTGCTTTTAACAGTACTAACAAAATTACAATCAAATGTCTGCTTTTAACAGTACTAACAATATTACAATGAAATGTCTGCTTTTAACAGAATTAACAAAAATACAATGAAATGTCTGCTTTTAACAGAATTATCAAAATTACAATGAAATGGCTGCTTTTAACAGTATTAACAAAATTACAATGAAATGTCTGCTTTTAAAAGAATTAACAAAATTACAATGAAATGCCTATCCTTTAGCAAAATGATTCAAATGTAGTAAGGATGCTAAACTCGCCAACACATTGAAATCATTAAAACGGTCACCAACTTCAAACGGAATAAAAGAATAAAAATTCTTAGATATATGACCTCAGGGAACCTTCATACCAAATCTAAAGAAAAAGCGTTCAGTCGTGACTGCGTAACAAACAAATTTACAAACAGGCGACATGCTGAAAGATCGAGTCGAAAATGGGATCTCTTTTCTCTCGGTCAATAAACAATGTGAAGCACTTAAATTAAATAAGTAGGTATTGTAGGAAATATTTAACAAATGCGCTTGATGCGAGTCTACGCACCATGTAACAGAGTCAATTTACGTGAAATCATATTCATTTGTCAAAGATAACTGCCCGCGTCATCTGTTATATTAGTGCAGAACATTTGATGTGTATCACGTGACTATTAAATGCCTCAATTTTGTAAATATGTGTAGAATTATTCTTAATGAAGTAAGCTTGATGTAGTATGCATCCACGTAACGCCACCGCCTCAATAAAATCTCGTTATAATTAGAAACATCGCAAAGTCCCTTTTAAATAAATAAATTAATAAAAAAACATGCATATATTTCATCAGCTCAGTTTAAAGAAACCTCTTGATTTGACAATTCAATATTCACACATTAAAACTCTTTTCTTTAAATTTTTAAATTTTAAATGATTTTATACAAATTTATTTTAATTTAGAGACTTTCGTGCCAATGTTTTGCAAAATAAATAAATTATTTTCAAAGTAGCGTTTAAGTTACTGATAACGTATTCTGATGCTGTAAAGGAAGATAATATTTTGAATATTAAGTCAGCAAAAACAATATGTTAATGTCATAGAAAGCAGGCTTAAATAGTTGTTTTAATTTTTATAATTGATTAAGCTAGTTAAACCTTTTCATTAATGTATTTAAGCTATAAATGAAATAATTAAATTATTTATCAGTGGATTATTTGAAAAGTTATTGGAATATAAATAACTTAAACTATTTGTATATTAAATAGGTGATTGTGATTAAATGGACATAAACAAAAAAAATATTTAGAAAATGAACTCTGGAAATTGCTGCTAATCCTCCATACTCTTTTTTCACAGTTTATTTAGTTTTAATAATACATGACTAAATGGAAATATGAGATTATCATGATCAAAAATATAGCCACTTTCTGACAAGCGCTTTTCCTGAAAATTTTACTTCATATTTCAAATTAGGAAAATCTTTCGTGTTTTTTTAACTTGATTAATTTTCTAAACGACATGAGTTTTCGCAAATTTAGTGGAAAATTAAACTGCTTTCAAGATTTTCCATTTTTACAAATTTAAATGTCCGCCTGCAGATAATACTTCATGCATATTTGCTTCCTAATTCAGAATTCCCGATGAGAATTATCATCAGTCATTCATTATGCAAACATCTTGAATTCGACAAAATTGATGACATGCTTCTATAAATAAGAAAAATGTTGGGTGTTCCATCTTGGCATACTTGTTTGTCATCTGGCTGTGTTGATGTTTGTTTTCCTCAGATATTTTATCTCATGTCCTAGTAGTGGTAAGAAGAATTTCAGCAAAATTGCCTGTAAACAAATAACTTGTCGATTCATCCTATTCCTTGAGTGCAGATAAGAGCGCTTAATTGATGGCATCCATTAACTGTTGACAACCCCACTCTTGTATTTATCGTTGGAGTATTTATTAGATTTGCAGACTGTTTTGAATCAATCGTTTCTGTCAAGTTAAAGAAAGAAATTTATCTTTGGAGTAACATTACGCCTCATAAATTATTGCATGTACTATTTTAATGCAATCTATTTTGATCCGAGATTATAAGATATGAATTATCAATATGAATTCAAATGATGTTTTGAAATATAATATACTATTAATTAATGTGTTCTTAATTGAAATGTATTTCCAGACTGTTTTGAATCAATCGTTTCTGTCAAATAAAGAAAGAATTTTATCTTCAGAGTAACATTAAGCCTCATAAATTATTGCATGCACGATTTTAATGCAATCTATTTTGATCCGAGATGATAAGATATGAATTATCATCTGTAGGGGAACAAGTGTAACTTACTTTCTAAACGCCCGTTGTATTTCAGATATACCCAATATATTATAGTCCAAAGAAATCTTGAGAATTCGCTTAATTTTTATTTTTCAAATCGTTGAACTAACGTTTACGAATATCAAACAAAATTTTATTGAGGGTTTAAAAGGGAAAGCTAATGCGTTATCGAGGACAGTTTCTTTTTCAGAAATTCCATAAAAATTATGGAATCATTTCTATTTTTAAAGACTTTATTTGGCTAAGTGATGAACGGGGCCGTACCGAAAAGGTGGCAAGAACGACCCCCGCCAAGGGAGCAAAAATGACCATTTAAAAAACAAATTTTAAAAGTTAGATTGGTACCATCTGCTGGGTAAATAAAAAATAATTCAAGAATAAGCCTTTTGTGGCTGATTAAAAATTATAGGAGTTGTTGCCAATAGATAGCTAGTAGCTGCACTTCTCCTTGCTGGTGGGTGATGGGCCAAAAGCGGATTTTTTTTTAAATACGATGATATAAAATTTCCTAATCTATATAAGAAAAAGAATGAAGGATGGTAGTTTTTTCGTAGGAGAGGGGTCAAAAAGGGGATGAAAAATAAAAATGTAGGACGTAGTGAAGTGGAGCAGTTTTGGCAATTTTGACAGGGGAGCAAGATTGCCTCGGTACGGTACTGGTGATGAAATTACGTTATTATCTACTCCATGTATAATAAATTAATTAACAGTGGAATTCAACTTGAGTTTTGTCAAGTACACAGCCATCAAAAGTATTCAGCTTTACCCTTTATGTCTCAGCAACTCCGAATTCAAATAAAAAATGACCCAGACGTTAGAATACATCATTGTAAGTATGAAGAAATAATTTTAAAAAAATTATCACGTTAAAATAAAAATTTGTTGAAAAAAAGTTTTTTTTTCCATTTTTATAACATATTTCAAAATGGCATCAAAAATTCAAAGTTTCAGTGTTTAAAACAGTTCATAGTTTTGTTTTAACAAAAACCACATCTCATCATTTCTCATAAATGGTTGTTACCACTCATTTTAACTTCACTAAATTCTCCAGAGGTTTCAGGAGCAACCTCGTAAAACTATTTAAGTATCAGCTGAAACTTTGTTTTTAAAAACCATCTCAGTATCACCATCTGTTGGGGAATATATGAGCATGAATATACCACCACTACAATGTGGCAGTAATGCAACTACCTACGAAATCGACTTGAAGAGCTTACTGTGGAAAAGACAGCGCCTTTTGGGTTTGTTGCAGATAGCAATACCGTGACATAAAGGGTTAATATTCTGTTTGTTTTGCATCTAAAAGTACATCACTGTAAATTTACTAAAATTCTATTTATTACATTCTTAGTTAAATTACCTGGGAATATTTAAAGCGATTATCAGACAGTTAACAAACAATCAACACTTTAGTTTTGAGACATTATGTTGTTTTCTTCGGATGATTTAAGTTTCATGACTTCCTTATAGAGGAAATACGATCTTTCAAATTTCCCACATTTTAATTGCTTAGTAAATCTTGATAGAACTGTATTGTTCCACTCAAGAAGTGTAATTCCATTTTAGCTATTTACATCTAGCTCAAAATGGTAAGACAGGGTTACAGTACATTACAGTACATGCTTCATAATAAAGAACAATAGGCTTTATTTTATTTCCCTTGAGGTTAAATTTTTATAACCACTGGTCCTAGAAAAAGTAAACTGTGAAGTGTTTTGGTTAACAGCAATAGGAACCAAATTTTGTTTACATTTTTATTATATGAAGTTGCCGTAAAGAAATCCAGGCTCAGTTTCCTTATTTTGTTTTAATGTCCAAATTAGTTTAAAGTATAAATTTCAGTAAATTTCTTTTAAATTATATTAAAAACATCAATACTAAGATAACTGTGAAACAAAATTTCATTCCTAAAAAAACGCTTTAAAAATAATAAAATATCGGTAGAAAATCATTTTAAAAACCTCTTTATTACTAATAGAAAAGCACAGATCTGTCTCTCATTGATCCGGTAACGCTCTGACGTCCCCAACAATAACATTTGCGCCATAGCACTTCGAGACGTTTAGCAGCATTATTTCATTGTTAGAGCACCTAAATTTCAATAATTTTAAATTGAAAAAGAAATTGTCGTTCTAATTTCAAATTTATTAGCTCTAAAATAGTAAAAAATTTATCTCGATAAGATTAAAAGTTCCCAAGAAATTTTAAATTATATTAATCATATATTTCAAATTCATTTCCGTTTTTTAATAAAGTAGTAAATCACGTCAGTGGTATATCATGAGTGTGATATATGTAGTTTGGATGCCACGATGCATCTGATTATTTATTGCAATCGAGATGATATAATTTGATAATATTTTTTGGCAAAGTTAAAATTTACACAAAGACATCTGAAGTACAAGGAAAATTATTAAACAACGAAAAATACTTCACGCGGAATGTTGTTTACCAAGAGGTTTTTTGAATAAAGTATATGTAAATAAAAAAAAACCTGTCATAAAGCGTATGTTTAACTTATTTGTTTCCAACCAATGTCAAACATTTCTCTCGCATATATATCTATTTAAACACGTCGAATTTGACGGGAAATCTCTCGAATGAAGAGGCAATTTGCCCCCCGTCATACCATGACGGGTAATTTTCTAGTATTTAAATAACAAATAATAAACCATCGACAAATGGTTGGTATATGCCATTCGAAAACTATTTATGTGTTTGGGAATGCTTATTTACTTGTTAGGCATAGCAAAAAAGAAACAATAAATTGCGACCAGTTTAGCCACGGAAGTGAAATGTGACTCTCCTCGGTGTTTATGGTTCAGCATAGATATTTTGGCTGCTTATTGAGTAGTGCAATTTAATTCCAAGGAAGAATAAATGCCCTATATACTTTGGCGAATCACTAGGAAGCTCATTTTCAACCTTTTTGGTTTAAGCTCATAAATTTCATAAATAGCCCAATTAACTTCTGTGATCAGAGATCCCGAATTAGCTGGGACATACCCAATGAATTATCCTAGATGCCCTTTCTACTTAGTAGTAAATAGTTTATGTTAAAAGAGACTGTCTTGATTTAATCTTTAAAAGGATTAGCATCTAAAGCAAGGGTTCCCAACCTTGTGTACCCTTTGGTTAGTCTTTTTATTTCCGCGTACCCCTTATTGTTATATCCCCCCCCCCCACTCCAACGATCAGTCTATACAAAGATGTTTTTAAGAATAATGTTAAAGGCCTAGGTAAGCTTATGAGTCACGTGACTGGAATTTATAACATATATAGGACTTAATTTTTGATTTTTCACTTTATTCCATTTTTGCAATATTTTTAGTTTAACGTCAAAACAGATGAAATCGGTATTTTCAGTAATTTCGCATTAACTTATAAGGAGAGATAAAAATTACACTTCCTTTTGCTTTTTTTTCTTATTTTAAGGGTAGGTTTAGACTTGCACATCTTTCTCTTTTACTTTTTACACAAACTTAGGGAAACAAAATTATGTAATATTTTTAATCCCTTATGTTTTCTTGCGTCCGCCATTACCGACTTTGAGTTCAACTTGTACCACCGTTTAGGAACCTCTGAGCTAAAGAATTCTTTCTACCACTACATATAATATGGTCACTGTATGATGATCAATGTCCATAATCTGCCTGACGGAAAAAACGTAAAAGTACTCAAAAATTATTATTTGCTTCTTTATCTCTTATTGTTTTTTGTGAATTTTTTTTAACTATTGAACTACTTCATTTTTTCAGATTTTTTAATTTAATTTTATTAGTTTATTAAATTGCTTCTGGGACTTTGTCAAATACCTTATACTGTTCCGGCATCCCGGCTTGATACCTAAAAAAATAATCACTTTAACTTAAGATTTATTCCCTCGCTTTTGAAGTATTTTTCACAAACCTACTCCACTTTTCATAGAAGATTTTCATTGTTTGAAATTTTAGTCTAATGTTTTCATGGAGAAACTCAGCATTCGCATCACTCATAATTCTGTATTTCATGCCATATATTTCTCTACTATTAATTTAGTAAAGATCGTCACTTAAATATGAAAACATCAACGACATTTCTTGCTTTTGTCAAACAACTGTTATCGAGCAGTTAGCATCTCATATTCAGTTTTATCAGATATATATATCTCACTTCCTTTCAATCAAATATCTATGTATAAGTTTTGTCTGTTTAGCGAATTTAGTTCGTTTGTTGTTTAAATAAATGCATGAAGAATTATACCATAAATTATTGAATAAGACATGCCTATGTTCTTTTAGCAACTAAATATTATTGAATACTAGCAGTAGACATACGGCGTTGCCCGTGGAATCAGGACTTCAACGAAATGGGGGGGGGGAAATTCCCACAATGACTCGAAAATGCTTTGAAAACAAAATCAAAACAAAAGATACGCCTTGTTGGTTTACCCCCTTATTTTCCTTTGCGATAATGACATTTATCAAAACAGAAATGTATATATTATTGAGATGACAATGACGCGAATGTAATGACGTCACCGGCCGGAAGGAATCGGATTGTAGAAATGCATGCTGGAAATGAAAGCATTCCCCCCTCTAGGAAGGTCACGTACCAGCCAATGAAATTGCAACATTGCATTCCGGAGAAACTTTCGCTGCTAAATCTCTCTAGCAAAAAAACTGTTTGAACTAATCAGGGAAAAATTAATTTAAAAAAACGAAAAAAGATATTTTAACAGTTCTTGTTTTAAATCCAACAGAAACGTTCCAGTTATAAGCTGAAAAAAATGAAAATTATAGAAATGTTAGAACGTCAGATGCGAGAATTTGAGTAAATCCTTATTAAAAATTACCATAAAAGTGACTATTTTTCAAAAATTTCTCAAAATTTAGTAAATTGCGTTAGAGATTCAAAACTAACTTTATTAGAACGGAAATCGTGTGCTCTTTCCGATGGTGCATCTATTTTTTTCTCACAATTATTCAAAACCATTCTATTGAGAAATGAGTGCGAAAAATCAATCAAAACAACACAAAACATTAAATAAAAAAATTTCTATATTAAATTTTAAAATTCCGGCTTCAAGTTGCATTGAGTCACCATTAAGACTACTTGTGTGCCAAATTTCAAGGCTGTAAGTGCGATAGATTCGTCTGGACATCATACGCAAGCACACAAACCTTGCCTTTTATAAGTATAGATGGATGAACTATTATTACGGTTTCTGGCGTTGCGAAATAAACCCATTCTTTTATTATATTCTATGAAAAATATAGGTTTTGAGTCTCTCTTAAAACAAAATCTCTTCTGATCTAGCTGATTAAAGAAAGACATAATTTCAAACTCTCATAGATCTCAACTTGAAACTATCGTATTTCATCTTTAATATCCTTATATATTTTGAATAAATCGTGTTTTTATTTTTAAAAAAGAGCTATCATTAACACTGGGAAACTTAGATAATAAATCTTACTAAAACACATAGTAACTACTTTTGCAGAGGTTATTTTTCACGGAGTCTTCATATTTCCTCTGTTTGTCCTTGCGTGGGTTCATTGTGTTATCTTTTTTCCCTTTATTATGATATATGAACTCAAAATGTAGAAAAGAAAGTGATATGAATATAAATGCTGTATGATACAAATTATTGGCTATGGGCAGATCGAATAACGTGTACTTGAATTAGTGTTACGGGATTTGAAGCAACAAAGGCTATTATCCCCCAAATAACCTGTAATAAACCAGCTCGAGAGATGGACATCAAAACAAATAAGGCCCATTTGAAAATATTTGTTAACAAAATCCTGTGATTAAATTTAAAAAATTGAAAATCTATTTTCTGAATAATTTATAGTTTGGATAAGAATTTATTGTGAAATTTATTACTACATTATTTGCAACTTAAAGCTATTGTTTTATCATGACTATACATATAAAATGAGAAAAAAGAGAAATGTACTTCGATTCATGTGCGTTTAATTTGATTGAATATAATATAATGATAAAGTTCAGCTTAAGTTCTTAAACGAATGAAAAAATACATATGCATTTAAATTCAAAAATACTTTCAAAGGAAATTTTCTTTACTACTGACCCGTTTTTATATGGTAAATTGGAAATAATATATTCGTATGTCAAGAAGAAAAATAACTCGTTTTCCGAAAACCTTAAACAATAAAAGAATTACCCTCTTACATTTTTACAGCCTTTAAAGATTTTATATTATATTTAATCAAATTAGTTTTCAAAGGAAGATAAAATAATTAATGCTTGAAATTTTTATGCGATTCAATTAACTTTTCCAATTATATGATAACTTTTCACCCTCGAGAAAGCATATAAAAGCCTAAATCGGTATTATAAATGTAAATTACAGTCTTCGCAAGCATATGTTAATTAATTAGTAATTGATGAACGAAATTATACTAAATTTAAATTAAGCTTCACATAGCGTTTTATTCTTTGAATAATTACAACGAATAATTATCCAAACATACGCATCCTCTTCATTTCAGCAGTAATGGAATTGAGATTATTGTAATTAATTCATTTTCTCAGGCGTGATATAAATGCTTTTTCGCTATCTTTCACATTATCATCCATAAAATTATATTTTATCCCAAATGGTTATCACGCTTAAAAATAATTAGGTTTATTAATATTAACGGGGAATTAATGTAACTAATTATTGCATATAAATCTTTTGCACGGTATTTTAAATTATTAATTATAGCTTTTTCCTCATTCTTTCAAAATTCGGGTTTGGGGGGGAGTTACTTATCAATTCATTTATATTATCATTATAAATTAATAATTCATTTTTGAAACACTATCAAAAAGATTGTTTCTTGCTAATAGAAGATTGCATGTATGGAAGGCTTACCGAGCTGAAAAATTAGGTTTTATTAAATATAGGTTAATATGATATCGAAACTAGTTTTCAATTATTCAATAAGTAATTTTAATTCTTCTCTTTTATTTTATTAATGTTAAATATAACTTCATATAATGTTAAATATTACTTCATAAAGAACGTAATTTAATATGAACCTTTCTTTGAATTGACCGACCATCTTTGATTTCAATTTACGATTAAGTTAACGCACGAGTAAACTCTATAAAAATCTAAATTTCTAAGTATAACATTTCTAAGTATGACTTACTTTAAGTTACCTAATTCTAAAATAACCCTAAGTCTGATGTCTAAACTTTAAAGCTTATGCTAGGAAAACCTATAAATTTTAGAAACTAGTTTTCAATTATTAAATAAATAATTCCAGTTCTTCTGCTTTATTTAATAAATGTTAAATATTACTTCATAAAGAAAATAATTTAATATGAACCTTTCTTTGAATTGACTGACCATCTTTGATATCAATTTACGATTAAGTTAACGCAAGAGTAAACTCTATAGAAAGCTAAATTTCTAAGTATAACAGCAAGAATTTGTTCTTTTTTGTTGTCCTCTCTTGATATAAAGTGAGCACACTAACTTACTTAAAGTTGCCTAATTCTAAAGTAACCTTAAGTATGATATCTAAACTTTAAAGCGTATGCTAGGAAAACCAATAAATTTTAGAATATACCAATAAGAAAATTTATTTTTCTGCATATAGAAACATGGATTTGTGTTCTTTTTTATTGTTTTTCCTTGATATCAGGTATTTTCCTTAATATATTATTTTATTAAGATATTATTTTATAAGATATTATTTTATTAAGATATTATTTTATAAGATATTATTTTATTAAGATATTATTTAAGATATTATTTATTTCCTTCTCTAGACTTAAACGCTATGGTTGTATTATTTAATGGTCATATGGTGTATTATTTAATTTAGTCGTCTGTAATTTGTGGAATGATGTTAACAACTGTAGATATTTTAATGTATATCAAAGTTTTTTTTGTGAGAGACTTGGATTTTACATGGATTTGTGTTCTTTTTTATTGTTTTTCCTTGATATCAGGTATTTTCCTGACTTATTTTAAGTTATTTCAGATTTATATCACTATTTTTGATTAGCTAATTCTAAATATATCTGTAAATTTCAAAGCGTGCTTTAGGAAATGCGATAAAATTGATTCTGAGTCACATCATAATCGAAAGAATGACACTTCCAAAATATAACTGTATTCTAGACTTAAACGCTATGGTTGTATTATTTAATGGTCATATGGTGTATTATTTAATTTAGTCGTCTGTAATTTGTGGAATGATGTTAACAACTGTAGATATTTTAATGTATATCAAAGTTTTTTTGTGAGAGACTTCTTTGAAAGCAGGTTGTGTTGACTTTTTAAGTCAAGTCTTTCTAGATTTCAAATAAGATGGTTTATGAAGCATCATGGATGTACTAATAGAAAACTTCTGTTTCGCATCATAAACCAGAAATTCAACGAATACCCAGTTGATCAACAGAGCACACTAACTTAAGAACAGCAACCAGCCACCACCAAATCTTCCGTAATTCATTCGAAAAATTCACCCTTCACATCACTGCTGGAATAACAATTCCAGCGATCCCTAAGTATAAATAACAAGACAGAACAAAAAAACAGTCCCATGATATTAAGGATGGTTGTGACAATAATCATCAACATAACCGGTTGTAATACATTATCAATTCTTCTATATCGTCGCATCGAACAACACTAAAAGCCCCGATTCATAGAGCTGCAACTGTATGAAACAATGCAACTAAAGGAAACATTCTACCCTTTCACTGCACTCATATGATAACTCCTCTTTTATATATTTTATATTATACTCGGATTGTAACCCTCTATGTACTTTTCATTATATTTTCTTTGTTTATGTATAATTATGTTCCTTTTTATGCGTCTTTATATCTCCTGATGTAATTTTTTTTATTTTGCTTTTCAATAAAGTTTCACATATACTCATCCAACCGACAGGGGAGCAGTTTAGGCTCCGAGTTCGGGGGTATGCTGTGGTGTTATGTTTCGCATCATAATCAAGCGAACAGCATTCATCATTATCTATCATAAGACCACATCATTTTCTTCTATCTTTGAGTTTGAAGTAATAGATATGAGTTCGGAGAAGATGAAAAATAAGAAATTTAGAGCACTTAAGGTGAATGCTTTGTAAGCTATGGATCCCAAACCCGAAAAATGCCGTTTAGAACCAATCCAGGGTTCCAAAACTTTCACAGCCCCTTCCGTGGAATTCCTCACTATCTGTAAACAAAAGCAGTTGTGAAAATTATGCTGACTTATTATAATGTATCAAAATCTAGTAAATATTTATTGCAATTTGAATTTGTTTTCTTTGGCATTAATTGATGTTGTACTTTCTGATTTATTTTAAATAGTTACAACAGCGATAGAAAAAATTTGGGGCGCAAAAATGGGATCGTAATTTTTTGTGTGTGACTAAAATGGCGTTGAATGAAGACCAAGTGTAAGAGAGGGATTTTTTAAAATAATGGATCGCGAGACCAACCGAAATCGCATAAATGAATTTTGTAGTCTGGAAAATATTCACAGTAAGTGCTTCCATTCCGATTTTTAGTATTAGACACCAAGAGTGAAAATGTCTCATTAAATTGAAACATTTTATTAAAATTTTATAAAAAGCATTTCAAACAAAATTCTTCTTATTTATCATTAATTAATGCCTCATTGTTCTGCTTTATTTTCCTACTTGCAGGTATGTTTAGAGTCGAAGATGCATGTTTTTGATAATAGATGGCGCAATGTGTGGAAAATGTATATAAAAAACCCCATGGAATTTCTTCGTATGTGAACTCTGCGTCGTGACAGTGCAAAGACCTCGAAAAAAGAAAAGAATCTCCCAAAGTCGGTCATTCAAACCTGTCACCTAATTTTTCTGGGAAGGTTGAAACGGCAAAGGAATTCCAGGTGAAGACCTCAAAGCTCCCTCTGACGTCGGAGCCCCCTATCAAGGCCTCTCGTCACGATACCTTGAGGGTCCATTACCTGAGTTAGAGACACCCAAATAGGTGCCTCGAAGTTCCAATTTCGGTCGAATAGATGATTCTAGAAGGTCAGAGGATGCTTCCCAGGCCTTCATTTCATAGACATAAATCTTCAGAGTAGGCCGGAGGGTTAAAACTTTCCAGGAACTAATTCTAAAGATGATGGTTCTGAAATCAGTTCATCATATTTTCTAAATGCCCTTTAATGTTTTTTGTAACATGAAATCACTTATAAAAAACAGTTAAACTATTGACATTTTTTCGTTAAAGTTTTAATTTAAATAATTTTCGTTGTAAATATAAGTGGATGAAATAATAATGTAAATATAAGTGGATGTAATAATAATGTAAATATAAGTGGATGGTGATCTCATAATGCTTTGGTCAATGTGAAAGTGCGATCAAAATTATTTATAAATAGGAACTAGACTTTAAATTGTTGTAATGGGCAAATTACTCCATATATTTAGATAATCGGTAAATGAACTTTCATCGTAGATTTCTTATCTTCTCTTTTGAAGTAAATAATTTAGGAATTCAAGTTGTCATTTTACTACTGTGGTGTGTAATCTGACGAAATTTAATCGCATCTTTTATTTATTAATTCCTTAATGCATTTGTGTAAAGACTTTTTAATATTTTTTAAGTTATTAAGCTGATAACAATGCGCACAATGCGAATTTTCTTTTCGAATTTCTGTAACACAAATAATTCTTGCAAGACTCTAGACAATAATCTTTCGAAACGCCTAATGATATCATTAACTTAAACGAAACATATAAAATTAACTTAATAATTAAATTAAGTTAAAATTAATTAACTTAAACGAAACATATAAAATATAAATTGATAACAATGAACACGTTAATTTATATTAACTTATAAATGAGCTTTTTCAACAAATCACATTGCATAAATATGCATAAAAAATGTTTTGCAGAAACACATTAGCATATATACAGCTTAAAGGGACTAAATAAATAATAGGCAATTAAATGAATTATAGAAAAAAATTTATTCTCTTTTTTTCCCTCGTATCGTGTTAAAAATGCTTTTATTCTCTTTACTTACTTTGACAAGATTATTTTTCTTTGAAAAACAATTTTAAAAAGATTTCTATCTGGTATCAACTCATGTTCTACTTCAGTAATTATTACTTGTGCTCCAAAATGAAAAATTAAACAGTCTTCAGAAACTTTTTGTCTTTGATGTTTCCAATCAAATATTTTTATTTTTATTTAAAATGTAAAATGAAAGAACAATTTATTAAATGTAAGAAGTTATTTCATCCAGCCTATAAATAGAAAAAAGATGAATTTCTAAGTGATTAAATGAATCGCTTACATTAAACATAAATACATAACTTTTATACATTTACTTCATGATACGAATAATTAGAATGTCAAAAATTTAATTCGCTTAGATATGTTAAAAAAGCCAATTCTTTAATCTTTTGGAAAATTACTTTTTTGTCACAAAAAAGCATTTTAATTTTCGCTTAGAGTAATCAAATATTTCGTTATACTTTTGAGTAGATCACAATTAAAATTGTACGAGTATTATTCTTTGAAGACATGAGACATTTTCTAAAAATTGAGATTTATTTCTAGAATAAAAAATACTGATTAAAAATTCTATAGTAATATTAACATTATTAAATTGTTCACAATTAATATCATTCCTCTAATGTTCGTTTCCCTTTGCGTAAATAAATTTGAATATTGAAGTTACTTAGGTACTGTGTATCTTTCTGAAATATACTGGTGAATCATAGGACTTTATTCTTTGGTGATATTACTTAATAGAGACAAAAACATCTACAATAAAAAAAATACAACTAAAAGCAAAAAAAGCCAAAATACTCAGGTACAACTAAAAACTAAAAGAGCACATTGCATCCAGAGCGCTCAAAATGCCGCTGCAACCGAAATATAAATGTTGTCTAGAATTTTAGATGAAATGAAAAACTAAGTTATCCTTAAAGTCTATTTGGAAAAAGAAAATTATAGAAGAAATATAGAAAAGAATCCGGCCTTACAGTCTTTATCAAGGGTCACCTTCAGGCAGAGATACAAACAAATGGGATCTTTTCTTGTAAGAGGACTGACTTTCGTTAAAAAAATTGACCTCTCGTGACCCGAAAATTCCCAAGAGAAAGCAAAGACATTGAAAGGGCAACCCGCAAAGAAAACTCCGGTACAGCAAAGCGATTACACCAATATGTTTTTGTTTCAAAATTTGATTTTTAGACTAAAAATCAGCTGCCATCAGGCATTAATTTGCCGTAATTATAAAAGAATATACTAAAATTCACAAAGGAAAAAAGTATTCAACTCCGTCGAGGAACATGAAAATGGCTACACTTAGATAAATTCCAAAGATTAAGACGGGAAATTTTGGAATTTATCTATGAGTTATGATGTTATTCATCTTCATATGAAGGATAATTTGATGAATTTATGCAAATTCCTTCATGTTAATAGCCTTATTAATCTCTGTGTGTCTTTTGTTGTGGAAAGAAATCGAATCTAAAAGAGAAAGCGAAGATTTTGAGTTACCCGCATTATTATAGGTGCTAATAAATATTTTATATACATGTTCTTTTCCTGATATTTAAGCTAAACTTTAAGTCATACGATTCTGACGTCACTTGAATTGACACTATTACTATCGGTACAATTTAACAAGAAAAGAATTACGCACCGTGAATGGAGATATGAAAATAGTATTTTTTTATTTATTTATTTAAGGAATCCCGAAAGAACTACTATATTTGATTAATAATATCATTAACAAATTTTCAATTGCACCATTTTTCTTCACCGAACATTATTAACATACTGAAAACTATAGTATTCTGAGAATGCACAGTGGTTGAGGACATAGTTAATCACTTCAAGTACTTCTTTGTTTATACAACAGACTGCAAATGTTATATTAATTCCAAATTTCCTAGGAATACTGTCAGATAGGCAGCTTACAAGAACTCTGATACTATACATATAAATTCGCAGATTTATAAAAGCTTTTATAAAAGATATTTCAATATTTTCACTTAGCTTGAATTTACCAATTTCATAGTTAAATTCTAACTTCAAAACGAAGCCTCTTCATCCATTGCAACAATTTGCGTGCTCTATTCAAAACAGCTCCGGATTAATGAATTGGGTACTCTTACGAAGAAAGTTAGACACATACATTAGAATCAATTGAGATGCCTTAAAGTTATTTCCAGCTTCAATAGGATCAAAATAAATTCCCTTTAGCCATTTTCATTGAAACTTTCGGAATGTAGTATGCAGTAAGCCAATTCTACTTATTTCTCATTAGAGGAAATTCTTCATCACCAAATTCTTTCATTTCGTAGAATCATTGTAACGAGCCCTTTAAAAGAAGGGGTTTCTATTCACCAGTTAGTTCTTTAAATCTTTTTAATGAACGTTGGATACTTTAGAGTATTATTATTTCTTTTCCAACTGGTTAGTACTGTTTATTTATTATAGAAGGAAATTCAAGCCATGAAAAGTGTGGCTATCTATAGTTTGTGACAATTAACTGGAGGCTAAAAACTGTTAATATTATATTGGAGAATATAAAGCTACATTAGCTTTTGCATCCATGCCTATGATTTTACTATTTTCAACATTGCATACCCATGTAGCACAGCATGTTTTCCGATACTGTACAATATTGTTCCATATTATATAATATTATATGATATTGTGCAATATTATACAATATTGCGAATATTGTTCAATATTGTACAATATCTTTGTGCTGGTATATATATGTTACATTTAGTGTGGTAGATCAATTATTATATATAATCACAGAGGTAATCATATATAATAACCGGATTTTTTATGCAGTTATTATATGTAATGATCGGTTAGTATGTATAATTACTGTGATGATTATATTTAATAACCGATTACCCACATTCATTCCTAAGAGTAGACACTAAAGTTAATATACTCTGCGCGAGATCAACTAGTGAAATTAAACGAACAATAATAGTGATCATTACGCAGAAATTTAAAGTGTAGTACTAGCAAATAATTAAAGTTATTCGTTATCTAACGTGTAGCGCGATTTCTGGTTTATCCTACAAAAATCGAACTCATCACAAAACATCTGAGAAGACCAGTATTTCCTTTTATCGTTTCTTATCTCTATCATAAACTCATTTCATATCCAGTACTTCTTCCGATCATTTCCGAATTCAAACATTTTGAGTGCTCAATATCACAACAAAGCCATTTTCTCCGATATATCATTTGTGCTGATG
Organism: Araneus ventricosus; assembly: GCA_013235015.1. NCBI lineage: Eukaryota > Metazoa > Arthropoda > Arachnida > Araneae > Araneidae > Araneus > Araneus ventricosus. The sequence goes on from BGPR01004032.1 coordinate 84,126, forward strand.
AAGTTTCGTCCCACAGAATTGGGCAGAAGAGAAATGGGCCATAAATCGAACATGAAAACAATTCTGTTTCTTTCGCGAATGATAATAACGGATACTTCGGAAAATAACCGTGTTTTTATGGGATATTTTTAGGACATTTCTGTAAAAGAAACGTAGAATTTAGAAATGTTCTTAAATAGGATTTTTCTGCTATATTGCACATGCGTTTACATATTACTTCACTTTAATCCACACGATAATAGCTTATTGACAATAACTTATCAAGTAGATTAGGGGTTTCCAACCTTTTCTCCCTCGCGTACCCCTTGATTCCTCTTTTTATTTTCGCGTACCCCCGACTGCCCTATCCTACCCCCAACCACCTGTTTATGCAAAGTCTTTCATCAATAAAATTAAGGGCTTATGTTAGCTTAAGAGCCAAATGACTGGAATTAATAACATTTGCGAGACTTATTTTTGATTTTACATTTTATTCCATTTTCACAATAGTTCAACGCGTAAACAAATAAAACCAGTGTTTTAATAATGTTGCGTTAACTAATGAGGATGACTAAAATTTACACTTCGTTATAATCAACCATTTGAGTGGCATAGCTATTAAATACGAAGTATTCACCTGGAGAAACAAAGTTTTGTAACATTTTTAATCCCTTATGTTTTCTTGTTTCCGCCATTACCGACTTTGATTTCGTGTACCTCCAGGGGTACGCGTACCACAGGTTGGGAACCTCTGAAGTAGATCTATAGAATATTCAACACTCATTATCTCGGTTACGGATAATTATGAAAAACCAAATTTGAATTTGAAATTCATTGGAAATTTAATGATTGATTGAACGGGTGGAACTCCTTTACATGACTGATGTATTTACTATTTTGTATCTGCTTCTGATGAGTCATGTTTATAAGATCGAAGAAAATTCCTGATTTCATAATATACATCAAATGCACAGATACGATTTAATTTTGTAATCAATTCCTTATCTTTCCAGAGTGAAAGAGTGAAGTTATATGTTAGATGCCATGACTCGTTACGTTTATCATGTGACAATTACGTAAGATAACCAACCGTCCTCCTTTTGTAAGTTCTGTCCTTCCTCGAAAAGTGTACAATAAATGACGTTACAAATGTTTTTATTACGCATTTATCATATTATTGTGTATTCTTTATTATTGTTGCAATGAATTAAATGTTTCTTTTTATTATGATATTTTCTAGCTTCAATTTATTTGTGCCCTCTTTTTGTTGGAGGTTAAAAGTTGGTCACCTTAAATTACGGCACGTGAATTGACTTCATTTGTTTTTGCATATTTTAATTTGATTAACGTCCCGTTTAAAAGCAACACGAAAGCTATTTCGAAATGGACATCTTAATTTTGAAATGTGGTCATAGAAGGTGGGACACTTGCGACAGCACAGCCTCTTCAAACTTCCGCGCCACACCAACGAGAGCGCTTTTGACCCTAAACGGAATTAATGTGCACCAGATACATAAGAAAGGCGTTTCTTCCGTGAATTCAAGCCGCGATGGCCTGGTCGTTAGGTCTCGACTTCGGAGCCGAAGGGTTTCCGGTCCGAAACCCGATTCCATCGAAGAACCGCCGCCGTGTAAGCGGTTCTAGTTCATGTTAAATCCGTAGGGGGCCAAACGTCTTCCCACTGGTGAGGCTCGGAAGTTGGGAGAGGGTGTGCCGGCTCAGGTTCGTCATTGTCATCTGAGCGCAGTTCGAAGTTACGAAGTTAGAACCAAAATAGCCCTCGCATTCCTTTAAAACGGGATATTAGTATACTAAGCTAAGCTAATTCTTCCATGGGATCGGGTCTCGAAAACAAGACTTGCCACGAGGCAGCCTCCACTCCTATTCCATTTGTTAAATGATGCAGCTAAGCAACATTTGAAAGGAAGTAAATGAAAATTTAAAGACGATTCAAAACTCTAGTCCAAAACTTTGATCAGTAGCGTGATAATATTTTAGGCTTGATTCGTCTATTTTGTATTAGGCTGGCATGATTGCATTCTGTGCGTACTTATTTTTTCATCACACAATTTACATTTTAGGCTTCATTCCTCTGTTTTGTCTTCGGCTGGCTTGATTGCATTCTGTGCGTAATTGTTTCTACAACACACAATTTACATTTTAGGCTTGATTCCTCTGTTTTGTCTTCAGCTGGCTTGATTGTATTCTGTTCTTGCATTCTTAATTATTTTTACATCGGACAATTTACAGAGAGAATACAAGCCAAAAATCATCGTCATGTTAAAGAAGTATTTTTTTAAATTCTTTGTTCAGTATTATCTAATCAATTTTCAAGCCACTTTTTCATTAAGCTTTATATCATTTAAAACAATTTACCCTTAATTTTAATAACGATAACGTACCCGCAAAAAAAGTATTTCATATCAATGGAACGTGAGTGTGAATAAACGCAGCAACTAAAACAATGAAACGTATTGTTGTAAGATATGATTTTTTGCATCACGCATGATGCATGTCTCAATCTTAATATAAATAAAAGTCATTGTGGGTATGTATGTGGGTATGTTCCATATCTCATCCTAAACTACTGCAGCAATTTCAACCAAACTTTCCACACTTATTATTCAAGACAAGAGGAAGATTATTGTCAACTTTTCGAAGTCCGAAAGTTAATTAAACAGTCAGTTAATTAGAAATTAACCGAAACCGTTTTTCAGGTAATAACTTCGGAGCAAATTATCCCCCAAAAAGTATTTTTGTACCATCTTAAAGTTACAATTTTTACCTTTTCAATGATACCAATTTTATATCTGTGAAAGTTTTCCTTCAACCATTATTAATTTTTCAAAATTTAATAAATAAATTATTACAGCAGACGATTCGTAAATAAAGCAAATTGAATGATACTTCGTTGCTAGGCAACGGTGAGACTTTGAACAAATTTCTTTTTGTTTCTGTAAATATTTTAAAAAGAATTGAAAGATCACTATCAAGTTTAAAAAGCCCAAAGGTTAATTAAATTTTTTAATTAAAAATTAAGGAAGATTTTGCGTTTTGTTTGTGATTTAATTCGAAAGTTTTAAGTTACAGAAACTATTTTTATTCTATCTTAAAGTTAAAAAAAAAGCTTTTCAGTGACAAAAATTTTATTTGTGTTCAAAATTGTTGCTCTCATTTCACTAATTAAAAAAAATCAATTGTGTATAAAATTCAAAATTTCTAGCAATGTATTTTTTATTGCTAAAGAACAAGTATACGTATGAAGAGCTGTTGCTAGAACATATAAACAAAAATGTGAAAGAATGCTAAAGAAAAATTTAAAAGCAGACGATTCATAATTTATATCGAGAACTACTATTGATCTGGGTTATTTTAACGCTTTTTATTAATGAAAATTTAACTATTTAATTAATTGACCCAAACCAATCGTCGAAATCCTTCTTATACTTCACTATTCATGAACGAAGTTTGAAGTAAAAACGTTCAGACGATAAAAGAATTTTTGTATTATAATTTTCTACACAAAAATAGTTTTTTCATTAAAAATATTAGACATAAAAGTATTTTTATCTCGAGCAACGCTGGGTATAAAAGCTAGTTTATAGATAGTATGAAAGGCTATAAACCAGTGTTTCCCAAACTTTTTTGTGTCATGATCCACCTAAGACTTTCAAAAATTCATATGCCCCCCCCATGTAACGTAATTTTTATTATTCAAAATTTGAAATATTCACTGAAGAAAAGGATATTGTTGAGAAACACAGTAAGTAAATTTTCGAAACATATCATGGAGAATTGAAATTCAATACAAAATAATTTTTCGTAACTTGACCTTTTTTAAAAAAAAACGTTCACCGGGATTAAAGACATTTTTTAAATATTTTTTAAATTAATCAGCGAGTAGATCTTAAAGAAAAATGAGCCATTTCGATTTGACAATTTATATATACCAGTTAAATCACAGTAGACTGTTGTGTTTTTAAACTCTGAAAGAGTCCATTTCCAAATTGCCCCCCTTAAAAATCAAATTGCCTCCCTGTGGGGAGTGGGCCCCAAGTTGTGAAACACTGCTCTATATAAAACAATTTAAAAGTATATCTCAAATGATACAAAGATGAACGCACTGAAATAACCTCCGCTCTCAATTATTATATAATATGGAGACTAACAAACTGATCTACAATATTGTGAAATCTGTCTGGTTTCTTACTTTAAAGCAAACAAGGAAAGTCAGTCTGGGTCATAAAATCCCGGGTCACCTGAAATGCTGCGAAGATAGTAATTTGACAGGTTTTGAATTGTGAAATAGCAGGTGGACTATCTCAAAAGTAGGTCGACTTGTACTTCAGCTGGAGGGCTGGAACAAGAAATCTTTCACAATTTCGTTTCCATCATCTGAGTGAATTAAAGTTCCTTTGGCATATCACTAAGCACTATTTATATTTATAACAAGAAAAAAGGTACCAGAAAAACACTTTATTTCCTATCGCATGCTTTGAAAGTTCCCTTACAAAAAAGTTCACTACAGTTGACGCTCGTTATAACGACCCTCTGCGTCCCACAGCAAAAAGGTCTTTATATCGGTGGTCGCTATAGTGAATATAATTAAAAAATGTACGCATGCACTCTCAGCAGTTCCGTAAAAATAGGCAATTTTTAAAGAGATTCCAACTAAATACTCAAATTATTTTTTATCATTGGTATTAAAAATAAAATTTTATCAATCAAAAATAGATTTCTAAAATAGATTTTAAAGTAGAAAATAAAGGAATTTTGGAAAAATGCCGTTCGAATTCGGACGCTGTATTGGGATTAGACGACACTGGACGGTCGTTATACCGGAAGTAAAATAACATAGAGTGTATAGGGAAACATAGTTAAGTATTTTATCACATCACTATAATGGAATGGTCTTTATAATGTGTGGTCGTTATAACGAGCATCGACTGTATAACACTTACGATAGATTCAAATGCGAAACAAATTAATTTTAAAACGCAATCAAAGTTGCAAATTTTTTGCTGATCCTTTTCCTTTCAATAATTAAAACTTTACTTTAAACATTTCTTGAACAGATTTTCTTTACGACCATAATTCTTTTTACGAAGACCTATCCCTCATAGCAAAAACTTGTTTCTATTTTTCTATGTAAAAACAAAGGCTGTATTTAAACTAATTAATTCTGAGGTAGTGGTGTAAACTCTCATTAAATCAACGGAACAGAGGAAAATTGATTCCACTGCCATACTTCTGCTACGTATCGTTTTAATCCAGTTGCCCATTTATAGAAGATGTTCACACATTTTTTGACGATTTTTATGGTACTTATAGAACTATTTTACACAATTTTTTTGTGTTTTAAGTGTTCAGTTTCATAACCGTTATTCTTAACTATCTGTCTACATCTTAACTTCCGTGGCCATAGTGGCTTTTGTAGTATTGGAAGAGGTATTTTGTCCCATTCCTCCTGAACAGCTTTCCAAAGTCCTGAAAGAGTTGTAGGTGTACGTTTGGATAATGCTCTTTTTAAAAGTCCAAAGCGCAAAAATCTATGAGTGACGCATCAGGAGATTTACCAGGAATGTTGGTGAAGAGTGTAGCCTTAATACTCATTTCTTATTCTATTTTTTTTCCAGGAAATTAACATTGGATTGTGATGTGTGTGTTGCTTGCTTTGTCTTGATGCAGTTCTGCAGCTTCATGGTATTATGGGTAAAGAGATGGTATTTTATATTTGAAGATTGGGAATCTAACATGTTCCTGATAGTATGTGGAGTTGATATTAACATTTTATCTATTCTGTTTACTTTTATTTAGCCATTATGTGAAAAACCAGCAGCAGTCATAAATGTCTTAGAAACACTTTCTTTAGAATCTTTGAACCATCTTTTAAGCTTTTTTCTCCTCTTTGATAATAATAAATTGGCCCTTTTGTTTTTGCAGTCATTGAAATAGACCCAAACTTCATCTATTTTTGCAACATTTTTCCATTTTTCTACGAATAAATGCTTTTCATAAAGAATTCTGCAGCTTTCAACGATATGACGTGGCGAAAGACAATGAAAATTGTATGTTTTTGGCCTTTTTAAGATTCAAACCAGTGTTAATAATTTTGATTACAGCTGATGCTCATACTGAGCATTTTAATAATTCTGCAATAAACCTTTGACTCTTTAAGATTTTCTTTTAACACGAGAGATTTCACCTTTGAAATATTCGAAAATCTACGTTTTCTCCTTCGATATATATTTGGAACAATTTTTCCATTTGAAACCAGATTTTGATGATTTTTTTCCTTTCTTATTAACCATATTACTTATCGTGGGTTTAGCTATCTAAATACCATGGCTTTTACAGCATCTTTGTGTAACTGGATAAAATTAATTGGATAAAATTTTCGGAAAGATAAAAAACGTAGCCTTACATCCAAAAGAAAAAAAGTGCCATTTTGTAATGTAAAGTGCCATGTAAACAAAACTTTTAGGTAGCAGACGATAACTTATACTTTAAAAAATGTAATTGCTCTGAAAATAAATTTTTGCATGCGGATGATTTTTTGCTACAGCAAAACGAAATCGTATTTGTATAAGCATGTTAGTGATCAAACCATGATTCATGATGATTTTCCGATTTCCATTCCGAACTAAAATATTCTCCCTAAATCCTAAACGGATGTTAAGCGTTATGAATAAAATTCCAATATGTTAAAATCATTTTGCGTATTTACATTTTCGGTTAATTCATTCACTGGTTGAATAATTTCGTGTAACTCAATCCAATAAATCTTCCGGTTTTTCCTACGATTTAAATCAGTTATACGAATCAGATAAAAAAATAATTCTTTATTTTATGAAATTTACGAAATATTGGCGACGTGCCATGCCTTTCTGTTGAGCAGGCAGATGGTTCTAGAGTGAGGATTTTAAAGTTGTTTCGCTGTTTCTCACCAGAAATATTTAAACTTAAAAAAAATCTTCACAAAGAGAACGAATGAAATAAATTGCTGACAGCTGATTTTTCTTGCTCAGTTCATACATATTTATTAATAATGATGTCTCACTTTTCCTAGGTTTATTTGAAGCTAGTAATGCCATTTTTCCTATGGAATTACGTTGAATCACAAAAATTCTTTTTAATAACAAGAACAATATGAAAATAATTTTTTAAAGATAATTCTAAGAATTAAAAGTGGCTAATTCGGAATATTTAAGTTCTTTTTTATTCTATTACTGAAAAAAAAGAAACGAATTCGAAAGAGAATTCTCTGAAGATGAGTTTTTATTCCTCAATATGGTGAGTTCGAATTACTGAAATGTGAATGGTATTGTTGCTCTATATACTAGTCATAAAATGAATGAAGCAAGACAAGTTTTTATTATGAATTATTTTTACGTTTAAATTACTTCACAGAAAAAAAGACGTTTATTATAATGATTGAATACACAATATTTCAAGTCTTTATCTTTATTTTTGCTAATAAAGACTATGTCTATACATAAAAGACAAACTCCCACCAATCTAGGTATGCGGAGTGGCTGAACGAGAGATGGCTGCGATGTACTGTGGACAATTACAAGAAGGTTATCACCGATCCGTACACTAAACCATCTTGTAGAAGGTACGTCCCGTCATCAGAAATGGGGCCAAAGCAACCACAACACCATTATTGTAGCTACCAGGAAAGGAAGAGTTTGCACACCAGAGTATTCGCCAACTTCTCATTCCCGTATATAGGAGGTACAGATGTATATTCAGGGTATAGACTCCCCGGAGATTCACATGTATATACAGCCCTGTCTGTACATCTGTCCATAAAAAAAACCGTTCAACGTTTGAACGTATTTTTGACCTAGACTTATGTCTCTCTATAGTGGTCTAATGTTGTGTCGGGAAAAGAAAAAAAATTTGACGCTTTTCGTGGTATTTTTAAACGCTTATATATCCGTAACCAAATAGCATAAAGAGTTGGTTTTAGTTTCAGTGAACAGAGAAAGGTTGAAATTGAAGATCGCAAAAAGAATTTTAGAATTTTGAATAAAAGTTTAGTCACAGTAGAGCTGCAATGTTGGTTCAAATCACGAAGAACTTTACATAGATAGAGTCGCATAGTCACACTAGACTAATAGTCACTATAGGCTATCAAGTTAATAGGCACATAGAGATACTTTAGTCAAAGAAAGTCACAGTTGAGTAAGATAAGTAAGTCTACGCCCCCCAATCCTAGCGGCCGTTTCGCAGAGACAGCCTACCGTCGAATTTTTTTGTATCAATTAGTTCGTCTCCATATGCACAATTAGTTGCCCGAAATAAATCAAGACGGAATTCATTTTTTTCCTTGTAAACATAATAATCTTTATTCTGGATACTCTACCTACAAATTGAGTCATGCAAAAATCGTTCGAAACGCTGTATAGAGAAACCAGTTGAACTTCCAGCTACCATATTGGGCACTTAGTTACTTTTTCGATAGCAGGTGCTCGCAAAGAAAGCAGCATTTTTTCAGAACTCTGATAAGATTTTTAATTAAAAATTAATCGAAACATTAGCGTTTTTCCTCGATAATAAATACATAGAATCTTGAGATTTTAGAACCATCTGATTTCAAATGAAACCTTACGATAAAATTTATAGAAATATGCACATTTGTCAGTAGGTGCATATGCATGTGAACACGCAAATCAGAAACGCATTGGGCAAAATGGATGAGATTTGCCATGTAATCTTTACATCAGATTTGCAGATGGATATCAAATTTTAAAACAAATCCACAAGCTGGATGAAGAAACTTGAAGAAAGGGCACTAGAAATAAAACAGCCCTTTATTTATAAAGACTATTTTATCATGCTTGCTGCTATTCTGGTCAAATGAAAATATAATATGCATATTTAGTTATATGATTTATTCACATCACTTGCCACTGTAGGTTTAGGATAGTTAGTTATATTAACGTCCCGTTTTGAAGCTATACTAGGGCTATTTTGGGACGGACCTCATAATTTTGAACCATGGTCAGATGACGAGGAAGACACCTGAGCTGACACCTCCTCTCCAAGCTTCCACGCCACACCAACGGGAGGATGTTTGGCCACTGCGTATGATTTGGGGTGCAACAGGCTCAATACACGGCGGATCTTCACAGGAATCCGGTTTCGGACCTGGGCCCTTCTTACCCAAAAGCCGAGACCTTACCACTAGACCACCGCGGCCTTCTCCCACTGTAGGAAATGCATATATTTGCTTGCATGTAATCAAAATTATAATTAAAAATTTAAAAAAAAATATTTGGGAACTCAGATAAATGGTTCTGTATTAAATATGACATCACTAGATGGATAATTGAATTTAAAGACGGTATTAAAAACAGTAATAATTCTTCAGCGGATAATATATTCCAATCTCATTCCATAGAAAGCAAGAAAACTGACAATTCCTTAATGCCGAAGATAATTTTAGACAGTTTAAAAATTTTCTTGATGTCAACCGGAAAATTTTACTTGAATACCACATAGACAAAATAATTTTATCACTGTTTAGAAGTGACTTTCTTTTTTGTGGAAATATACAAGAATTTACATGTAAATATTCGGAAGAAGTGTTGAACTCCTTTTATACATTTTAACGAAAACATCTTTAACGAGCTTTTGATGAAGTAAAGTAAGCTGTCTTAAAACTCACAATACCAGTATTTCTCTAAAAGTTACTTTTAGATCTTTTTAATCAATATGACCTGATTTTCAGAAATTTTTTCTTTTATTTTTGGTTTTGCTGTGGTAGAAAAGGCATTCGAAGGCATAAAATGTATTATCTCCCCCCAACAAAATAAGGCAAAAAAAAATGTTTGAAACTTTGAAAAGAAAAAAGAGATTTTTCTTAGCTGAAAAACAATGTTTTCTTTAAACTCTCTGTGAGACACAATCCATTCTTCTGTAGAAAGAACAATTCTGGAAAGCATTTATTTCTTTTCAGTTTTCTATTCGACTGAAAGCTTTATCGAATTGCTCTACTCTGAATTCTGAAATATGATCCGAAACCACAAACACGGTTACTTTAGCAGAGACAGGTGTGAGATTTATCTTCAATTAAAGGCCGTTTACAGACTTTAAGGGTAGATTAGGCATTCAGTAACAACATTTTTGGAATAGATCATCGGGTCTGAAGCACAAAGGGAGGGTGTCGCTATGGGCGCTTCTTGTTAGCGAATTTAGTAAAAGAAAATTATACACGAGATAAAGTGCACAACACGGGTTTAACTATTTAACTAGTTATCCCGAGTGTACTCCTGCATCGAATCATGGAACTTTTACACTTAAAGTCTGAAATTACATCATTCGTAGACGTTATAATTCGAAACAAAAAAAGGAAGAGTAACTCATTAACATCTGAAGTGTTCTGTGGACTCTTAATTTAATCAATAGAACACATTCCCAAAACAGAAAGCGTCATCTAATTAGAGAGTAATGAAAATGAATTAGTTAACTTGTTATTGTAATAAAATCCCACAATAGCAAGCAACACAGTTGTCTGGATAACAACATTATTAATTATAAGCAACATGATAAATAGGATGAAGTTAAGTAGGACGCAGTTTCAACAACAAACCTTTGGAGGCTTAAAGTAAGTGTTCTCAAGCCACCACAGACTCTTTCTACATGCAATAAACTTGTGATTTACCTATATACTACTCTGTGCAAATGTTGTATTAAAGAGATTGATAATTAAATTACATATTAACACGAAATACTTGTTTTATGACTTTATCCCGACGCTTTCACTGAAAATCTGCGGCGCGGACCCGAACTGCGCCTTTCTCATGTTTTATTTGGAGTAGCTTTTGATGGCGCCATCTGTTGACAGTATATAGAACTACATTTCGCATATGCGCAATAAAACATTATTTACTACAAATGCTCATATTTCCCATAATATTCCACTTTTTGAATTCAAATTTTAATACAGTGTTTCTTTTACGTATTGTCAAGTATTCTGTAAGTTTCGTACAATTCGAAAGAAAACTCTGCATGTTATAATAAAGAAACATGCGGTGTTTGAAATTTTCAAAATAATACCGATTTTTACTTATATTCTGATCAATATTTTTATTCTCTCACTTTGGGTCCTGGTAATACTCCTCAAGCTCTTTAAAATGACACCAGAATCAACCTCCTAACTAAACGCGTTTCCACGCTACACTTATTTATAACCTTATATAAAGCTAAATCATAAACAATCACGCGCATGCGCCTATACTGATACGATGACGTCACAGACAAAACAAATACTATGCAACAAACTCTTTGAGATATGATCTATCCGTTGTGGGGTCAACCATTCTTTTCGCATTATTAGTCTCGTAGTTGTTAACGATTCAAATCTGACGGTAGAAGTTCGACCGATTATCACTATAACGAGCGGAAAGACGTTTCCACCTCAAAACATTTTAGAACGGACATCGTCGTTTTAAACCGCATGTTGATGACACACAAGCCGGCACACCACTCTCTACACTTTCACGTCACACCAAAGAGAAGACATTTGACCCATGACCATTTCATGTTCATGAAGCCACATACATTTTAGATCAGTGATTGTGCCTTATCTCGAATGTGTGATCTACCGATTTTAGATATGAAATTCTGCCACCAAGCCACTTCATTCGTAGACTCTTTAATAACAAGTTGTTTTTTTAAATGTCAGTTCTTTCAAATGCAATAGATTTTATCACTTATCGTGCCTTTATCGTATCCCTTTATAGTTCGCCTGTATATCAACTTCATTCATTCTCTTTTATTCCATGGAAAGACATTTATTATTTATACATATATTTTTATTTTTCCACTGCAGTGCTTTCTTGCTTCAGGAATATATTCTTCCAGGGTAATTTCAGTGTTATTTATTCTTCTAAGAAAATTCTCTGCCTGGTATTGCATTCCTTCTTCTGAAAACTCATTAAAAAGTTTGCCGTCTTTGTAGTATTTTACAATTAGTCTAATTATTTCGCTAATAACTTTTCGAAAGCAAAATGTGTAAGTAGAAAAACTAATTCTTTAGAACAACCACGAAATGTTCCGATAATAATGAAAATGGTGTGAATACAAAATTTTCTTCAACCTAACGAAGATGGCATTTCTAAATGGAGCTTCTTTCTCTACATCTATTTCTCTACTGTTTACGTTTTCATAATTTCATAAAGAGTTCGTAAATTTTGTTCGTATTGCAAAGTCACGAACATATAGTAATTAAAGTTATTTCATTACTTGCTGTAATTGGACGCTATTCTGTGGTGTTCTTGGATTTGGCAACAAAGATCTTTCTAGACTGTGATGAACAATGTAGGGTGTTTTAAATTAAGTATACTCGCTTTGAATTACTACTGCATAAACAATTCATAACATAAAGGTGAGCCAAATTTATTTATATAAGTGATAGAATATATCACTTATTAGAATATTTATAGAATTTGATATTCTCACTTATTATAGAATTATTTATAGAATTTTGTCAACTATTGAAAAGCTTAAAATAATTGACCGTTGTTGTCCAAGCCGATGGAATTGTAAAAGGCGCTAAACATGTCAGTTGGCTTTGGATATATTTTCTTTCATTCGCTGCTCTTAATTCGTTGATTGTAGTCTTTCTTGAGTACTTGAACTATAAACATCGTATTTCTCTTTGTTGATTGCAGTCTTTCTCGAGTTCTTTAACTATAATCATTGTATTTCTCTTTGTTGATTGTAGTCTTTCGTGAGTTCTTGAGCTATAAACATTGTATTTCTCTTCATTGGCTTTAAGTACAGTCTTTTTCATTCACTGATCTTAACTTGCTTATTTTACCGTTTACTGTAACCACAAAATTAGTCAAAACTAAATTAATTCAAAATAAACAGAAATATTCAATCCTAAATAGAGTTATAAATGCCTTCTGTAGCCAAACCGAAATTACTCTTTAGCTAAATATCTCAGATTTCCAGAAAATATTTTTTAAAATACTTTCATTTAATTTCACTCATTTTATGTTCGTGAAGATAGAATTTTATAGTCAATTTTTCATTCAGCTCCTGATGTGCAAGAATATAAAATTTTTTAGAGATGTGTGCTCTCGATGACAATGTACTATTTTAATATTTTCAGAATTTAATTTTTAATTAACTCATTAATTTATCTAAATTTTCGTTCCATACAAGTAACGCCACCTGGTAGTGAATCTGCGACAAATTTATTTCAATCTTCATTTTTTATAATAATGAATTACATATCGAACACTAGAAAATAGATAATAATTAAAATAATTTTTACTTTTTAGTACTTTATATTTTATACTACTTATTTTACTTTTACTATAATTATAAGTGTTTATAAAAATTGTTTTCATCAAATTTATTTTACACTATTTGAGAAAAAGCACAGGCACTAATACTCAAACAAATATCTAAGTCAAACATGAGTATGTTTCTTGGAAAACTTGATACAATAAAAGCACCACGTCATTTTAGAAAAACTCATTTCTAACCTTCACTTTTTGTGTGTTTAAGAATCTTTAGGATTTAAAATTGTTTTCTTTTAATTCCCACCTAATTGATTTTTCCATCCGGTTCTCTCAGCTCTTAGAAAAGATAAACTACCATTTTTATAGAAACCATTCAGTTTTTTATGCTCAGCAAACAGCGCGTGCAATACAAAGTTTGAAGAAAAATCCATTAAGAGAGCAAATACCAAGTATAAAAGAAGAAAGGAACGTAGAGTGAATGCGAGTGCTGATGTGGAAATATGCCGATTTAATGTAAGGAAACGAAGCAAGGAAACATCTAAAAAACTAAGCCTAACAACTAATGACCATTACTGAACAAATGGCATTATCATGCAGGAAAAGTTGAGTGTTTCCGAAATTGTGTGAAAAAGAAAACTGTGTAAACATAAAAAGAAAGAAACAGTTTAAAAAAATAGGGAAAAATTCCAAGAAATGCACTAAAGGAAAGAAAGACTGAAATGTCCAAAGAAGTACTGAAACTAAGAGAATAATGTTTTAAAAATGGGGCTAACAAAGACTGGGGGTAGAAGGTTTTGCAGCTGGGAAATTATGTGTTACCATGGATCCATCGCCTCTTGAAATATTCCAAAAAGAACAAATATCGGTTACATAAAAAAGGAATGACTTTGACATTAAAGAGAAGAAATGCAGGATGTAAAAGATTCGATCAAAAATTAAAAAACAAAATTACAAAAGCATCACTCCAAAACAGTTGTTTATCCTGAAAGGAACAACAGATGGCATTGATTGTCCCAGTGTAATTGTTTGCAAACTTGAAATGAATTATAGCAATTGCAGTGTTGCGACTCGTTAAGAATTGGTCTCTCGTTGAAGCTGTAATTCACTTCTTATGTTCTAAGAATTTTTTTTGTGTGAAACCATTGAAGTTTATGGGCAACATGCGATGAGCAGTTGAGTAATGGTGCTATTCTCTGTCTCACATTGCCCTTAAACTTAAGATTTGACGCAAAGCTTCAAGTGGAAGGTGTGGTGTCATCTTCAGCATTGCCCTGATATAGCCCCTGCTGATTTTTTCCTTTTACCACAAGCGAAACAGCTTTTATCAGGAATAAGTTCTTTTCCTTATCGCTAGACATTACACTGCCGCATTTAAGGAAAAAAAAAATCTAGTTTTGTCTACCACCACTGAAATTACGAATTAAAACCCACATGTATAAAATTTTCTTGCTCTTATTTTTAATTATTTTTTCATTTAAATTATTGTAAATAATATTCAAAATTATCAACCACTTCATTGGTATTAGCGCATAAAATTTATCCTCTCAGAAACTTCTAGAAGCTTCTGTAACATGTATAATTATAAACGCATGTTTTAGTTCTTTAATTTATTTTTATTAGAGCTTGAGAATAAATGCTTGTATTTGCGATTTGTAAATAAACCTTAACACGTTTGACGCCAGGATTCTCGTCTAAAATTCGAACCATCTTTCTAATTGGATTATTCCTTCTCTGTTATCTCTTAACTACAGCAGAGGAGGGATCATCTGTTTAGATAGTAGGTATGAATCGTATTTAATTGCCGTGTGAATCATATTTGATTCAGAGAGCGATTAACGTGTTAAACTAATTCTATATGTGAAAAAAATGAAAAGTAAAACATGTGCTCTTTCGATGACGGAAATGGATCAAAAGAGTTTCGGCTGCATTACACTAAATATCTGCACTTCTCAAATGATACATAGAAGCAATTTTGGATGTAAGATGTTTTTGAGAGCAGTTCTTTCGGACTGGGAATACTTCTAAAGATGCGAATGTTAAATAGTAGATACATAAGATTTAGGGCTCAATGAGGCCTGAAACGTGGTGGTTTGTCAAAGTTCTGAAGTAGAATTTTTTGACGATTTTTTGACCTTCTGTACACATTATATACAAGAAAGCAAAATTATTTACCGCATATTTATGTTTTATCAATATCACATTTACTTTCAGAGATTAGTATTAACAACTGGAAGTGTTCTTTTTGGAGTTACGCTGTAAAATCGCATTTTTCCTAAAGCTGCAGTATTTTCAAATGCCTTTAACATGAATAAAGGTCCTGTTTGATTAAAGATAAGTAATGTATTTCAATATTTTACTGCTTTATGGCTTATCATAAGATGGTGCGTTCCTGCTTTCTTTAATCGAACTAATTGTAAAAGGCCTTTCCAGAATTAAGAGCAAACGGGTGTATGCAAGGGATATTTCAAATTGTTTTTTCATTGTAAAATACAAATCAAAAGCTAAGAAAACGATGCCTTCTTTAAACAGTAATGACATAGTGACACGTTTCATTTTGTTGTTAATATGAATTAATATTGCTCAATAAAACTTTTGCGTTCTACTCATGTTGGCAACAATTAAGTATTACGACTTCCTACGTCAGCTGGCTATGACGTATTTTACGTCACAGCAAATATATAAGCTCTAGTTGGTTTTGATGTAGTACTATGTGGTGCCGAAGTAAAATGATGTGGTAGCGATACTGTTTACTACTGCTATACTCTTTGCTCTGATGTCTAGTCAAGTCATGAATCAGGCAGCTCGTACTGTTCTGTTAGATTATCGTTTCTTCGCAGACAAGTCGTTCTACTTAACTTCTTATTTCTTAAATTATACCTTTCAATAAAGAAAGTGCATCTTTCGTATGTATTTTATTTTAACGGCTACCAACAACTTATTATAGATAAATATATAGCCTTAGAAATTCTGAAATACCACTTCTGTTTCTTTCAATTTTCAATTCCCAGTTTTCTGTCAATAATGTTTCGTTTTATCGACTTTCCATAAAATAAGTTTTATTCGGTAGAGCATAATATCACGAAATGAGCGAACGTGTTAAAGTTTATTTACTGCTGAAAATACGTTCTTGAAAACCGACAGAACACTGTCATTAAAACGCAGCCAGGATTGAATCGAACTTAGTAAAAAAATAAATAAACTGACAATCAACAAAACTGGAATTTCGATTTCATCTGCTCCAAGATCTTGAAGAAAATCTTTTAATGCAATAAAAAATACGGTAGAGAAAGCTATGAAAAAACTCCATTCACATCACAGATTTCTGCTCTCGTCGGATTGTTAGGTAGTGGCATGTTGCCAGTCTTTGGCAAATACATTAAACTGGAGAACATTATTTATATATAAAATGTGTTCCTTCAACAGTCTCTCTCTTTATGAAAGAAATTCTGAAAAGTTTGACCACAGAACGATGAAGTGAAAAAATTTAGTAAAACATAAAAATTGTGACGAATATGCCAAGAACGCATAAAAAGTTTTGTCAAAAGAGTGAAACTGAATAGAAGGGAATTTGACACTCTTAAGACTTAAGAACGTGGTGCGGTCTCATTATCAGCCTCGCCATAATTGTGGCAACCGTAAAAAACTTGTTAAAAGTAAAGGAAAAAAAGTTTCAGGACTACCTCATTTGGTGAGTAATCGCCAAAAAGAAATTCCATTTTTGCGACCGTTCCGCATTGTTAAGTCTTACCTTGACATTATTGATTAGGGTAGAATAGAATAAATTCATGCACACATGAATGCTTTTCGAAGGCACAGAGTCCATTTGATTTTATAATCCATTGAGAATCTTGCAGGAGGTTTATAGAAGTCACAGCACAACACAGGCATAGTGTAACAATTACATAAGAAAACAATCTCTTACATTGCATGCGTAGTTACGTTTCTCATGTGGCTTTGATATCACCTTATTTGTCTCCATTGCTAAATTTTGACGTAGACTTACGTCTCTCCATAGTGGTCTAATAATGTGTCGGGAAAGGAAAAAATTATGAAGCTTTCCGTGGTATTTTGAAACGCTTATTGCTCCTCAACCAAATAACGTAGAGAGTTGGTTTTAGTTTCATTTTATAGAGAAGGGTTGAAGTTGAAGATTTCAAAGATTATTTTAGAATTTGAAATTACGGTTTAGTCACAGTTGAGCTACAAAGTTGGTTGAAATCACTAAAACGTTTGATGACGTCACAGCGAACGATGCGCGCTCACGCAGACTAAGGCAATTCAGTCATTTATCTGAAGTTCACGCGAAATATTACTCAAGCATTTTTGAATTACGTCGAATTTTGTGATAAAGTTAAACGCTTATAGCTCCGCAACCAAATAACATAGAGACTTGGTTTTAGTTTCAGTTAACAAAGAAAGGTAAACATTGAAGATTGCAAAAATAATTTTAGGATTTGTAATCACGGTTTAATCACAATCGAGTTGCAAAGTTAGTGAAAATCACGAAGAATTTTACATAGATCGAGCCACATTGTTGCACTAGACTAATATTCACTATAGGCTATACAGTTGATAGTCACATAGAGATACTTTAGTCACAGAAAGTCACAGTTGAGTAAGGTAAGTAAGTCTACGCCCCTCAATCCCAGCGGCCGTTTCGTAGAGACAGTATCTCGTCGATTTTTTTTTTTATTTTCAAGTGACGAATTGCGAGCGTCTGAAAATGTAATTTGGAATACGTATCCAATTGGTGCTTTTAATAAATCCAGATATGAATGGATCATTAATAAAAAGGAAAATAGCTTTATTTAGATAAGAAATAATTTATCACTTGCACTTACTATCTCGATATCTATTTTTATTGCTCCCTTCCATTCACAAATATTCGTCAATTCTATAATCCTCAAAATTGCTCCTTCCCCTCAAATACGAATCTAATAATCGGGGTTTCAAGTTTTTTGACAATTCCATTCTCCCGCTCATAGAGCTCATACAGGAACAAAAATTCTTGAAGGGAATTTCCTTTATTCGAATGACAGTTGAAACGTACTGGTTGGGGAAAAGGGTAAAGGATGGTAGGGACGTTTCAAATGCAAATTGCAAATCTCCGAATCTACCACTGAACTCTTTTATTTATTCCAAATTAGATTTGCAAAAGCTCAGAGAATCCGAAAATTGACGCTTTCTTTTTTAGAAAACTTTCCTTCCATGATTCTATTGCGGTACACTTCTTCTTAAAATCCTTAAGATTGAAATTCGAATCTTCAGTCTTAATGTCCTGAAATACAGAATTTCATCCCTAACCGTTTTCAGCGCAAAAATAGTTGGAAGGTGTTACTATATCATGGAAAAAATTTAGAATGGATGTATTCTACTAATCTTATATTTTGAATAAATTTTTGACTGTTTTTAAACAATATCTATTGAACGATTTGAACAATATCTATTGAACGATTTGAACAATATCTATTGAACGATTTGAACAATATCTATTGATTGACTGAATTTGATAATGCATTGCACTAGAATCATTTTCTTAAAAATAAGGAATAATAATTATTTTATTTATCAATGAAACAAATAAATTTTAATTGCGAAGTAAAGCTTTCAATTTATTAGACAGTAAATTCCATTGGTTAAAAACGATATTCAGGAAGACATTAAATTTCGACTAAAATGTTTTATTAATAACTTTTTCGTCTAAACCTTTTAAAATTTTTGGATACTGTTGAATTAATATCGTTAAAATCCTTTGCAAAATATTCCTGCGAGAGAACTTTCAGAAGAAAGTGACTTACAGTGAATGAGACATTATTATTATTTTAATTTATTACTTCCTTTTATTTGCTTTGCCCTCGGTAAATAAGCAATCATCAGAAAGAAATTTTCACAAGTTACAAAAAAAAAGCTGAAGGATTATTCTCTCTTCTTCATTCTCTTACATGCAAGCAATCTGGTGGTTACCAACACACATACCTACATAATCTATGCTCAACCTGGCGATGTTGCAGATTTGAATTTATAAAATTCACGTAAATTTTGCTCTCAACCCTTAAAGCCTCAGTGTTGCTTTTAAGCAACATACCCAATTTTGTCTTCTAAAATCTTCAGATTAAGACTGAAGCTCTGGTGCCTGTTATTGCCAATAGGATACATACTAAATTTTTTATTAAATCAATTTACAATATATAGATGGAAGCCTGAGAGCCGATAAAAAAAATTTTTTTCACTTGAGGTTGCATCTTTTTAGCTTTGTTTATACGCTTGAGAATACCATATTTTATGGTACAATATTTGAAGGAAATTCCTTATCCGTATTATTATTTGTTAAAATCCATCTGTGTTTGACATTATAGAATTTTACCAAAGACATTCTTTTAGATAAAGCCCAGTGTTGTCAGTTGGTAACAAACTGTTTGATAACCATAAACCATACTTAAAACAAAATAGGATTTTTAAAAGTATTTTTCCCATGTTTTATTCAAGAAATGAAAGTTAGTAACATTTAATATCAATTTTTTAAAAGTCGCGGTTTTAAGGGTTAAAACGCACACCCAAACCTTTCGGATGTTGCGATTTCTTAATCATAACTTTCTCATGACGGAATTATGTGCGTCAGCGAACACGATAACTCAAAAACTATTAAAGCTATAGGGTTTAACTTTGGTATATTGTCTTTACACATAATTTGTAGGTTTCTATTAAATTTTAGACAAAATCCGTCAGCGAGAAGTCTGTCTGACTGTATGTCCTTGTTAATGTGAACGCGATAACTCACAAACTTAAATAGCTAGGTGGATAAAATTTGGTACACATTTTTATCATAAGGAATGTAAGTTTGTTTCACATTTTGGAACAATTCCGTCAAAGGGTTGACTGTCTGTCTGTATAATTGCATACTTTTGAACACAATAACTTCCTTAAAAAATTGCTTTCATTAATAAAATTTGGTATGTAGCCTTCTTACGTTAATGGTGAATATGTGTCCAAATTTTTGTGTCAATCGGTTAAAAAAAAGGCGTTCAAATTGCAAATTTCGTTTTCTTTATCTTACACCCAGCCCTATTGGCAATCACGCCGGCTTCAAATTCCACTTCCGCGTTGGAAGACCTTCGGAGATCATGGCATGACGTTTCGCTTATTTTTTTCCTCCACTGCGTTAGGGGTTCTTGCTCGTTTTATTGCCTTTTAGCTTGTTTTTTTTCTCTACATGTGTTAGGAGTATACGACAAATTTTAGGGGAGAACACTCCCGATGGTTTTTATTATCTTGTAGTAAAAGCAGAACGTAAGAAGCATAAAAAATGGTAAAAGCAGGACTAACGAGACAGAAATGCTTACAATAACAAGAGATTGAATTTGATGTAGGTTTAGTTTTTCTGTATACAGCTCATGTTTTTATTCTTTAGGTTTAGAATTAAAAGAATTTTATCACCATTTTTTTTAATAAAAAGACATTGTGTTTTGTTTTTTTTCGCGACCCTTAATTCTGTTAACAACTTTTTAAAAATAGAGATATAAATACTAATTAAGGGAATTTTTAATTATGAAAGAGTTAAAAATACAAAAATAATAGCAGACAACGATAAGAAGTAAGAATCCGGTGGATGACTTCATCAGAGGCCATTCTCCATGCAGATTCAAAAATAGAATAGGTTTTCTGTAGAGAAAAAAGACTTTTAGGTCTGAATTTAATGTGAATTTCCTCTAAGGCATGAACCTATTCCGGAATGTATTGGAAAGAAAACCATTTATCCACAAAGAAGAAATTAAAAAGTCTTTTAAACAAAGTATGAAAAGAAGGGCTTAAAATCTTACCTCTTATATTAAAATCTTCCTCTTGTGGAGTGGAACAAAAGAAAGGACGCCGTTACGAAGTAAACTTAGTAAATAGGTATGATCACCTATCTTCATCTAATGAAGGACACACTAACTAAAAACTTGATTATTTTTTTGAAAATTTTTCATTAAAAAATGTTTAAGGTTTTTATTTTGTTTTTAATAATTTAATTTTGTTTAATATTTTTTATTTTAAGATGTTATTTTTTGTCTTTTTAGATATTCAATTTTTAAAAACAGGCAATAAAGTGGAGAGAATCGAGTATGGATTTTACATCTCTTCACGCTCTCCGATTTGTTCAAAATTTGACAAGGACCAATAATTTTGGTGCAGACACATTAATTAGTCAAGCAAGATAGATTTATGAAAAGTCATGTTGACATGCACATGATTTCACAGACTGACTCACATGCCGTTCTCGTCATCTTACCGCGGCACGAAATTACGAGCTTCATCCCAAAATAGTCCTCGTGTTGCTTCAAAACGGCATGTTAATATAACTAAACTAAAAACTAAACTGGACAGACCGACAGAAAGCCAACACTATAATGGAATCGATCCGAAATTCGATACAGTCTAAAATATTGTTGTGTAATATTTTGTTTGAATCAGAACACATTGAACTACATAGTGAACTTGAGAATTCTCTGGAATATAAATTTCCAGAATGGCTGCGAATAACGTCAAACCTTCGCTAAATAGAGGCGGCGCCACCCTTGAACTCTAGAAAGATCGAGAAGAATCAAGAAATCACCCTCTAATCCTCACGTGTAAAGCGACGTATCCCCTGAACTCTGGAAAGGTCGAGAACAATCCAGAGACACCACCCACTAGCCCATTCAGCAAGGCAAATGACGGAGATTGGACCCCGAGATATATAAAGGGGTGGAGATAAGAAAAAAAGAGGGAGCTGAGAAGAATGTAACAAGAATCGAAGTGGGTTGTTAGGAGAAACATTAAGTGGCCGATTTCTCTGAATGGCTTGATGGTGACGATGTTATTCAAGTGACGGTGGCTGCCTGGTAAATTAAAAGATTTTGTTGAGACCATATATGGTGAGTGAAGAAGACAATTGAGTGACGTGGTTTTATTAGTACCTTTGATTGGAAACTACAAGTGAATATATTTTAATGAATACTGGACTGGAGATTGAGTGACGCCGCCTGGTGAGTTTGAAATACATTTCATTATATCAAATCTCTAGAGACAATTAAGGACTGTTGATTAGAGACTGTTTTAATTATTTTTATGTGACCCTACTCTTCTTGGGCTTATTTTATTTAATGGTAAATTTATAATTAAATATCCATACTGTAAATAAAGTTTAATGTTATATTTTTCAAATTAATATTGTCTTTCGTTGTGTCGCATTCTGAGTGTTAAATTGATTACATTAATAAAAATAATTACTACGCAAAGGTCGAACCTGGGATTCCTAATTAGGTTAATTGCATTTAATAAACCTATTTGAATTAAACCTAAATCTAATCATAACAATATTGGCTATCCAACCTTCCTTTCCACATCACGCTAATTCTCATCGGTTTCTCCACTGACAACTGGTTTTGGCATGAAGTGGTCGGATTTGTGTAGCGTGAAGTGCTCGTGAATGACCAGATTAAAATTAAATTGGAGTGGCATGTTCGACTTGTTTCTCGTGAATATTAATTCACTCCATTTTTCTGATTGTCATTCAAATGTGTAATTATCGTCTCCTGGTGACCATAAAGATATAGAATACTAGTAAAGTAACAAACAATTATTTTGACTTTTTTACTCGACTATTCGAAGGTAGAGTTGATATATGACGAATTCTAAATGTCAACATATCTGAAAAAAATGCAGCCTTATATTTCTTCTGTTGTTGCCATCAATTTCAACAAATTTAGCTGCGCTTGAAGTATGTATCTCCTCGTTTGTAAAAATGTCTCTCTGTCATCATAATCAAAACTGTTTAAAAGTTGTAGGAGGGGAATAATGCTTAAAATTAAACCCGCTGAAATGGTTATATTAATTCTGTTCGAAATTTCTTGTACATCTTTTTAAATTTTCTGTGAAAAAACTATGTGCATCAGGACCGTGAGGCAGTGAAAAATTCTCTGCAGATAGCCAATGATTCATCAACAGCTTCTAACTTTATCTCTTTTTAAAGCAATTTTTGCAATCTTAACCAAATTTTATTGCAGTAAAGTTCCCAATTAGTGATAAAATGTTTTTTTTTAAACCACTTCACTAAAACGGGTAGAAATTTTATATAATGTATTTTCTGAATTAGATAATTCATAAAGACTAAAAACAGAATTCAATTACAATGCATGCTGGAAAAAAATGTCCATAAGAACAAATAATGGCTATTCTTCCAACCGCAATGGATTTTGATTGTTTCCAAATTATTGCTTCCCTACTTTCGATAGATGTTTGAATGAAGGTCATATGGTAAAGCAATATCCAAGAAGGAAATACTAATACCTTGTCAAGAGATGTCAAAATGTTGTCTCTAATTTCCAAAATTAACGAATTCAATGACTTTTAAATAATTCTTGAATTGTGAATATTTTGTTGAATATTGTTTTCATCCTAGTGTATCCATTATGATATGTACTCAGTGAAATTCGTCCTAAATGGAGCAGGTCATATATTAATCTCTGAGTGTTCCGATGCATTTATAAAGTTCTACTATTCAGCTGCTCTGAGTTTGACTTAGCTGCTCCTACGTTCTGCAAAGCAACTGTGAGAATATTGTCGAAAATTCATTCAACAAAGCATGACTTCTAACAAATGGAGAGAAAACGGGGATAACAAAAGTTGAGAGAGGGTCGAAAAAGAAAAGAGTATGAAGTCATCGGACAGCGATCAGTTCACTCTCCTGATTTTAAAGAAAAAGAAGACGATTGACTTAAACGCACTACTGTGGATTGTTTCAGAATTTATTATCCTTCTTCAAAAGTAGTTAGAATGGTCTTTTAAATATTTTTGATCAGCGGTAGGATTGAGTCTACTTATCTTTTAGACTAAGTCTACTGGCTGTGTATTCATTATAAGATTATTTATTTTAATGAAAAATTCGTAATAAGAGAAAGAAATATTAAATACAGAAATTACAAATGCATATTGAATGTAAATATGTAAGTGTTCGTCTGCAAGAAGGAATCTAATATACATTGTACAAGGTGCCCACACTTATCGTGGTCCAATATCTAATTTCTAAACCGTTAGAGATAGACATATAGTTCCAATTGGAAAAATGCTTCAAATGAAGAATTATAATATATGTCTTTTGAGTGAATAAATATATTTCTGAAAAAGTTACGAATTCTCATTTTTAATACGGTCCCAAGGTTCTATCAATCATGTTTAGTAAAATATTCTTCACACTCTAGCATTTTAAACAAAAAAAGGTCCATTCTCTGCGACTAAAACTGACCGAGATATGGAGCTTTGAATTTCATAATTTTAAACCTACCAGCGGCCTCGTCGTGCGAGTGTTGCGCATTAATTGATGGATCGTCTTCAAGACGGCTAGTGAAATGGTGTAAAGTGGTCCAAGTCAGCGATATTCAAAGCTCCATAACTATGTCAGTTTTAGTCAAAGAAGAGTGAGATTGTTTTTGTTTAAATTCTTTGAGTGTTAAAAATATTTTACTAAATATGATTGATAGGACCGGGGGACTGTTTAAAAATTTAGATTTCGCAACTTTTTCAGGAATATATTTATTCACTCAAAAGAAATATATTATAATTTTTCCCTTCATTTAAAATTTTTTTTCCAATTGGAACTATATGTCTATCTCTAACGGTTTAGTAATTAGCTATTGTACCACGATGAGTGTGGACAACCTGTATAGAGAAAATGCAATAATTTCTGTCCTGACAGACAAGAATCACACAAATGTGCATCTTGAGGTAATTCAACGAATCCGTTACATATTAACCAAGACAACAGTATAGGAAACTGTGGTTCCAATTATGACGAAAATCAGGCTTCTTCTGATCGGTATTATTTTCCATACCGTCATGCAGATTTCTTTCTCGACACACATCTGGAATCTCAAATGCATAAACTTCGAGCTCATGGCACTTCCGATTAAAGTTTCGACCTTCGTGGCGATCTCCTGCGATGCCTCCGAAATAAACGCAGCGGAAGTGACCATTGCAGCCAGCAATCCGAACGAAGAAGCAGCATAGCACCAAAACAGAATTCTCAGAAACACTCCAGTGGTCATGTAAGGATCTATCATACCTCTGAAAAACGAATACATCGGAAGAGAGTTTATCACCACAGAAAGAAACACCAAAAAAGACATTTCGTTATCGATGGACGTAACTGTTGATTTGATAGACAAATAAGAAGAAAGCAGCATTTCAGAATCTTCTGTTGCGACTTTTTCTCCAAAATCTTTTATGCGCATACGGAGGTGATCACACACAATAGCGTAATATATTGTAAAAATGCTAATAGGAAGAGTATGGAATATGCTAGAACAGTAGAAAAGCATTGCTGCTACTACTCCATTGCAATAGTGATTTGGAAAAGAATACCCAAATGTCAAAATTGATAATTCAAAAGCTGGTTTTCTCATAAAAGCACTGATTGCAAACTGTGGTGTGTATAGAATGATAGTAATTGCAGCCCATACATAGAAGAAGGCGTTTTTGGAGCTCTGGTAAGTTTTTGTTTTACTTACTACATCTGCAATTTCTATATAGCGCTTGATTTTTAAACACAATGCACATCTGAATAAAATGGCCGGTATATTTTGCACTAAAAAAACTGTCAAATCTTGATTGAAATCAAATTGGAGAGAGACCGAAATTATTATCAAAATTTGTATTAACGATGTCAACATAAAAATCAGCATAGTAAGAAGTTCAAATCTAGTAGTATCTTTAACTGAAGACATTGGGAAAATAACAGCAAATCGGAACAAAGCGAAAATAATTTTGAAGCACATTTCAATATTTAAAAATCTTTCCATTGCTAAAGAGAATTTCGTTCTCTTATCGTTGATCATTTTTATGTTCAAAATTGAAAGTATCAGTAGATTCAGATACTATTGATGTCCAAGGTTAATGTCATCATTATTTGAAACTTAAAAATTATATTTTAATTCAATTAATGTAGTTTTCGCCATGTTATAATCTTAGAACTTCTTTTAGAAATTAAACTTTTCCATGAATTTTAAATATCTTGAGAATTAACAATGTGCAAATAAATTGTATCTTTAAATCATAATTGTTTAGAGACAGAGAAAGCCATAATCTATGCTATGTATATAACATTGCGGATGATAATTTCATAGATATGTTCCAAATAGTATTCTGAATTTTTAAATTGCATCCATAGATTTCTTTTCTAAATACACTTGCAATGATTGTCTTTCATTAAGAGTTTAAGAGCAAGAAATTTTAAGAAATATTTATTTTGATTCTACACAAATGTTCTGATATATAATTCAAAATCACACGTATATTTTAAAAATAATAGACATCGTAATCATAGTTTTGAAACCTCTGAAATATGATTACACAGTAGTGGCAATGGTTTCAGAAACAAGAGTTTATCCGTTTAATATAGAGAATATATGACACATCTAATCTTTTCCAGTTGAATTCAAAAATATTCATATATATTGAGCAATAATTGGCATCGTAATCCTTTATTAATAGCTTAATAGTTTTAAAACTTCTGAAATATCATTACTCAGCAGTGACAACGGTTTCATAAGTTAGATTTTAGAGATTAAATGTAGGAAAAATGGCACAGAACTAAATGTTTCTTTTCTGTATTCTGTCGCAAAATCTGGTAATGCTGAATGAACACATTTCGAGTATTTACTTCATGAAACGAAATGAAAAAAAAATTTGAATTGCAGTTAAAAGTATGTATCTCGATAATCCTAACATATAGTAAGGCAGATATTATGAAGTATTATTTGATTTCTAAGACTACTAAATAAAGCTACTGAATAGTTCAGAAAACCCCCTCATAAATTACTGCTATTTTAATAGAGTCAGCATATAGCACAGGCTAAATAATAAGAGTGTAGTCAGAAGGTATTTTAAAGTCCATCGAATAAAGATTCCATCATATTTCGATAGTTTTCATAAAAATGTATGGCAATTTATGTCGCTTTCTCTTTCCAATATCTTAATCTTTTGATTATTTTATAATCAACTTATTAGAATGTAAATTAATTAATTGAGAAGTGATCACATTTGGAAATCTACCAAATGGAACGCAATACTCAGTTGTGTGAAATCAAATTTTATTAGAAAGTGAAGACATAAGGAGTTTTGAAATAACTTTTTGCAACAATCGATTGATCCATAAATAAATATTTCTAAAAGAAATTTCTAATTTTATAGCCAAGTAATAAAAATCGATTAGAAGTCGTGCTGCACAACAATATTTCACTGATTCAGCTTCATACAGTCTTTATCTGAATCATCGAAAAGAAATCAAGTACAGAGATATTTTTTCTTGAATATAATTTTATTGAAAACTTCTATAGATATTCCATAACATTTTTTTAATTCAATAGGGTAAACCTGGAGTCTACGCTGCGCGCCCGTTTCTCGCCAATTTTATTTGGCGCAATTTCATTTGCTGTCGCCAAATACTGTTTTGGATGTGCAGTGCGCTTTTTATTGCTCTCTTGCGCATGCGTCATCTGAAAAGGAGAGATAGAACACGCAATGCCTGCGGCATTTCTAGTGTGTACCGGGCAAATTTTTTAACTTAAGAAACATCAACGGCTTCGCTTTCAGCATAGCAGGAAACTAGTAGTTACGCTTTTTCATTGAATGTTAGGAATCGGCTTCGCTTTCAGCATAGACGAATACTCGTAGCTTCGCTTACTAATTGAGGGACGAAACACGCAGAATAACAAACACAATACTGAACCGATATTCAAACCGAAGAATTCCAAACAAAGTTTTATTGAAATTCGAATGAATCGACCAATCATATCGAAGAGGTGAACAAAATAGTCCAATCGAAACGAGGCGCAATATAGCGTGCTGTGCAAAACACCATTGAAAAGATTAATTTCCGCGCATGCGCGCATGTCACTCGTTAAAAACGCCATTGTGCAACCAAAACAAATGTTCTTTCATCTCCGTTCATGGCGGCAAAGAATTGGCTATCAAAAGAGGAACGAAGTAAGTCGTCACCATAGACTTCAGGTTAATCCTCAATAGATGACTGCAAGTTTCGCAATATATTGGTACATTTCGAGTAACACATATTTGATAAAATTAAGTTCATATGATACAAATTCTGTCGTAGAGAATGATCGACTTTCTCACAAATCTCTTGAATTTTTACTCTAAAAATGAATGGATAGATTGAAGTAAAAAGTTTACTACCTTAAATCAGGTGGATGATATGGATATTATTCTATGTGTGTTGTCATCGTCTATGTGTATCGATTACGTCTATACATACATGTCAAATCTTTTGTGACAGATTTGCTTTTCCAGAAATGAGCGTCATTTTGTAAATTAATTTTATTTTAGTGATATCTAAGTTTTCAGTGCGAATGCATTATCTGATTGCGTATTACCAAATGCGTGTTGAAAGCGGAATTTTAAATCAGTTTCCTTATTCTTTTCAGAGAAAATATTCGGTTTTCGTCTCACTTCATTTTGACAAAATTTACAATCTTTTCTACAGTGGTCTTCACCAGTATTATGAAGATAATAATTATTTGTATAAAAAAAGCTTTTCCTTTCAATATCAATCACAATATGCGAATTTGAAATGATCTGAAAAATAACTGTATTTCCTTCGGATTTTCATTCTGTTTTCAAATAAATTATATTTCCTTGTATTTTTTAAAAATGATGTTTTCAGTAAAATTTTCAAGATATTGCTTTCAAATTTACAATGTTTAAAATAATAGTTATCAAATATTGCAGGATGTAAAGAAGACTAAAAGGAAACCAATTTACAAATACATTCAAAATTGGAAAAGACAAAAGGCGATCATCGAAACTATTTATCAGTGAACAAAAAAAGGAAATTCGTATTTCTCCTATATACTTTATAATCCACATATGCCCTGATGACTCTCCGATGAAGTGCTTTGATTAAAGATGACCGTGTAAAGAAACATCAAAATATTAGTCATTAAAGTTTCCTCAGTAAAGTATGGAAAAAAGAAAGTAAAAACGCTAAAAGAAATCTCTTCGAAGAAATCACCTTAGTCGAAAGGCATTCGAACCTACACGAAAAAAAGACCATCGCCAAGACAAATCGGCCACGAATACTTGAAATATTCCTCTTCAGTTATAAAGAACTGCAGCTGTTCGAAGTATCGGATTTAACATCCCGTCTTTCTAATCTTTGTCTCAGTTACTGTTTCGTATTAGTACTTGTAATCTTCATTTCTTTTCTCCCACATAATACTTAATCTAGAGACTTTCTTGCATACTCGCCGAGGGCCTCTATCCCATTGTAACCATTTGTATTGATCATAAATTAACTTCCCGTAATTGGAATGGCGCCCTTTTCCCGGACACGAGGATCCATTGGACATTACATCAGATACCAGGTTTTAATAGATCCAAATTTTTGGGCTGACCAACCTTTCTCCTCTCCCGCATTTCCCCAAGTATAGGCCTATTCCTCTCTCCAGATGGCATAGCATTACTTCCTCAAATCTTAACTTAACTGCCCCATTCCCATTCATCAATCTAAAGCAAAAGCACTCCAAGCTCTTTTCAATTAAAAATTTATAATATTTTCCCTCCCTTTCTTGTTTTGACTTCACGGTCTAAGGGAGAAGGCTCGTTTAGGTGGATTAGCCCCAGAGGGGCAGCGAGTAAAACCCCATTGTCCCTTGTGTGCTTTCACCCAGTACAACAGAATATTGTTTCTATAAGTTAGCAATTTTGTTTTCATATCTACAATTATCGCTCTTCTGTCAATGACAGATCCTAATGTTTGTAGAGTTGATCTAGAATCACTAACTATTCCCACATTGACAAGGCCTGAGGCTGTCACGTAATCAATTGCTTTTTGAATCGCAGTTACTTCTACCATGTAGACTGTGTTTGCATCACCAAGCCTGTATTGTTGAAATTGCAGTTCCATCCTATTCTAATAGTGAACAAAGGCACAACCAACTTTATCACCAATTTTTGACACATCAGTAAAGATCAAATGTCCATTTTACTGTTCTTCGAAGAATTCCCATATAATTCTGATCAATTGCCATGGTTTAATTTTTAATTCATAGTCAAAACTGATTATACCACCAATTTCTTGTTCCCTTCTTACTTGTTTAAACCTTGTAAACACTTCTATTTCTTCGGCTATTTTTATGTCTGTTAGAAAAAAAAATTATAATATGTTGTATTTACCTTTTCTCGGTTTTTCCTGACCTAAAGTTTTCAAATGTACGCGATAAACGCCTACATAAACAAAAGCGTAGTTCGCTTCTGTTCCTTCCCGAGAAATTGTTTTATTAATCATTAAACACATTTCTCTTAATCTATAAACATATCAGTATTATAAATAATAAATTAAAGTTCATAATCTCGTACTGTATTAGTTTTGTGCAAGATTAAGTTATAATTAGATGCGATCATCTAATTAGCATAAGATTCCGATATTTATGTTTCGGAGTCGTAACTACCACATTGTATGCAAATGATTATGCAAATCTTTCTCACGTGATCGCCAGAAGATTGTATAAAAGCGATTGCAAGCACTTTGTTTCGGCCTTTCATCCTCTTTGCTTTCGCTCGCTGGCGGATTCATGCTGCTGCTGCTGTTAAAATGAGCATGTAAATATTTTTCTACTTTTAAAATTGTACTAGTAACTTTGTGCTCTTATATTTTTTGTTGCACTTAAAAGTAATAAATGCTGTTAGCCGTAAATATTGTCGATTCTGATTTTAATCAACTAAAAGTTGTTACATTAAAAGTCATATTAGTATTCGATTAGATTTAAAGGCCACTGCGTAATTATAGAATTTCTTTGAAGTAAAAATACAGCCAAATTTTTACGTAGCATTTCTCAAAGAGATAGAAATCTCATTAATGTCCAATTGTGAACAGCCCTCTAATGCCTGTAAAACCTCATTTGAGACTGTACGACAGGTCTTAATTATACCTATTAGTGGAGTTCTCTGAATTTGTATAAGTCTTTTATTTATTTTAACCAGATTTCTATACCAAGCTGCACTACCGAACAAAATCAATTTTTCTAATACCGTTAGTAGCACTTATACAGATTATCAACACAAACAGACAACGAATAACGAACAATAACAGTACTTCCGGATCTAGCAAAACTAATAATGCACACAGCAATTCACTAATAATGACAGTAACAGCACTTTAAATAGTACACAACTCACCAGCTAGCACTGCAGACGAAAATCCAAACGATACCCCGGAAGCATTGGAACTCCAAAGACATTCGCAGTCGATCAACACGTTCAAAGTCCAAAGACGATTCGCCCTCCGATCCGAGCACGGCGCTATTTATACTCTCCTGGACAGATCGTGACGTCACATGAAAATATCTGGAGAGAGCCGGATCTTGGCTACTAATGGAGATCTCGAGGAAATCATCGCATTTTTGGGGACCATCGATTTGTTGCCAAATTTATCGCCAATTTCGTCGGCATTACATACTTACAACAGAAAAAGTGGTAAAAGTTGCCCAGTGGGGTAAAAGCGAATCTAGACTCTTAGAAAGGCGATCTCCGAAGAAATCAACGTAGTCGACAGGATTCGAGCCTGCGCGGGAATATCCCAATGGATTTCAAGTCCATCGCCTTAACCACTCACTCACGACAACTCTTTCGCCTTCACTTCATTTATAAAAAAATGCTGCTGCTAGAAGAATCGGATTTTATTTCACGCATTTTCAAAAAGATGAGCTGCCAGTTCGACGCAGTAAAAAACACCTACCCTGTAATTCTACTCGAAAGGAAAATGTTCACGACTTTTCCAGCCCGCCAGGATTCGAACCGGGAATCTCCTGAGCCTTTGTCAGCCGCGTTATCCGTTGCACCACGGGCCCCGATGCCGTAGGACTTTTTGAATGCTTTGCAATTCTCTTCCTTAGAATTTCTTCGACAAGTAAAAAATGTTTTCACGCGCCCGAACAAGGACCGTTAGGTTAAAAGCCTAATGCTCTACCGACTGAGCTATCCGGGCTCGATCGCAGAGGTAAGGTGAACTTTCTATTTAAGCAGACAATGACTCTGCTTTAAATATCATTTCTTCTCGGGTACTGTTAACAGACGTTCAATCCGTATTTCTGAATCTAATGACCCATTTCAAGACATTTCATTCAAAATTCCAATCTTTGCAGTGCTAAAAGGAACTTCATCGTCCAACGTGGGGCTCGAACCCACGACCCTGAGATTAAGAGTCTCATGCTCTACCGACTGAGCTAGCCGGGCTGGAGTGTAGATCTGTCAAAAATTACTACTTTCCTTTCAGAGCTGTGTTCCATGAATGAGTGGCAAACGCTTCTCTTTTCGATCTGTTTTTGAAATCGGATCCGAAAGTACGCTGTAAATGTCCGACCTGTGACACGTGTAGTCGTGGCCGAGTGGTTAAGGCGATGGACTAGAAATCTATTGGGATCTTCCCGCGTAGGTTCGTATCCTACCGACTACGTTGTTACATGTAGAGATTTTATTTGAATCGTTAAGAAACTTTTGCTTTCTCCGAAGCAGAGGCCGTCGCGTAAATTTCGTGGAGTTCGGAAATTGAAGAGATATTTGATTAAAAATTCGACATCTCCTTTTGTTTCTTTAATAAATGTATCGAATTGGTATTCGATATTCATTAAATGATGTGTTCTTTTTCAATTTCTAAAAGAATAATCATATTTATTTACAGGATATATCTTCCTATCTGTGTAGTATTTTTCACATATTCCCAGTTAGGAATCCAGACGAGATCTTTCTGGTGTTCTGTTTCATTACAAATTCATCTATAATATTTTTATAAAATTATTTTGTATGGCGGAAAAAGTCTTACAAGCAGGATCATGGCGAAAGACGATTTATTCACGAAACACGGAAAGCATGTAAAAGGAACAGTAGCAGTTATGCGGATTATCAACGCAAATAGACAACGAATCACGAGCAATAACAGTAACAGCACTTCCGGATCTAGCAAAACTAATAATGCAGAGAGCAATTCACTAATAAAGACAGTAACAGCACTTTAAATAGCGCACAGCTCACACTGCAGACGAAACTCCAAATGAGTGCCCGGAAGCATTGGCACTCCAAAGACATTCACAATCGATCAACACGTTCAAAGTCCAAAGACGATTCGCCCTGTGATACGAGCACGACGCTATTTATAGTCTCCTTGACAGGCCGTGACGTCACATCAAAATATCTGGAGAGAGCCGGATCTCGGCTCCTAAAGGAGATCTCGAGGAAATCATCGCATTTTTGGGGACCATCGATTTGTTGCCAAATTTATCGCCAATTTCTTTAGCATTCCATGCTTTCTCCAGAAAAACTTTATTTGCAACCATAAAACTTACATTCCCGTAGTGCGGCATTACATTTTCGTAACAATGTCATTGATTGTATTGACTTACTTAGTCATATACTTTTTGCAGTAATTGCCAGAAATGTTAGAGTTCACGGCTTATTTCCTAATGCGTTTGTGAAATTTTATTAACTTGATAAATTCTCATTTTATAAATTTTATAACAAGTTATCTAGGAACTTGATTTTTTTAATATGTCCTTTGCTGATTTAGTAAAACAAAAAGAATTTAGTAGCCAATTGCACATTTTGAAATGGTTGCCCAGTTCAAGTGGGGTAAAAGCGAATCTAGACACTTAAGAAGGCGCTCTTCGAAGAAATTAACGTAGTCGGCAGGATTCTGTTGGAGATTCAAATGAACTTGTTCAGTCACTGAATGAAAAGCATCTTATTGGTTTATTTCGTGACGTAGCCGAAGTTACGGCACTAGTCTAATTTGATTGGTTGTTACAATCTATATTTATTGTTCATTTGTGTTTTTAAAGCAAGTCAGTCCAATGGATGGCTGTCAGTGAGTGTGTAAGCTGCAAAACAGCAGCATGTCTTTATTTTTTAAGTAAACTGGATTAAAGCTCTTTTGTATTTTAAACTGCCTGGTATCTGCGTTACTCTGCAATTTACACTCACGACATGACAACAGTGGTTATGGGTCGTGTGATCCCGTAATGATGATTTCCAGATGTAGTTTAAGCACTGCTGTTTAAATTAAACCGAAAGGATTGTGCCTGTTTGCTGTGAAGTCTATAAAGCAGATCGGAAGATGAATATGGAGGCGGAGTCTTCGCCATTTGCATTCCCGAAGTTGGATGGTTCTAATTATACCTCATGGAAAGAAGACATGAAGGTCGTGCTGATGGATCGTGGTTGTTGGAGCTTCATAATTTGAAGATAAGTCATGTCCTGAACAAGCTACTGTGAGAGAAAAATTCGAGTTTGACTGGAGAAAGCAGAGATGTTACACTACAATTTACCAAGGCATCGAAAGAAAATTTCTTCCGTTAATCCGACACACAACAAATGGTAAAGAAGCATGGAACATTTTGAAAACAAATTTCGAACCATCCTCCAAAGCCCGATTGGCAGTTCTTATTGATGAATTTTTCGAGCTCAAGTTTAATCCAGTAGAAGAGACCATTGGAATTTTTTGCAAACGAGTCGATGAGAAGAAAACTCGAGTTAAGGAAGCGGGTTTTGAAATTCCTGAACTTTTAATCGCATTACAACTTATTAGAAGATTGCCAGCCGAGTATGATCATTTGGTTCAAACTCTCTACAGATTGAAGGAGGAAGAATTCAACCATCGGGAAGTTGAAAAACAACTTGTAAACGAAGCTGGACGAATTCAACTGAAGCAGAAGGATTTGAATCTAGATTACACAGAGAATGCATACACCGTTGTATCATTTCGTCTGCAGGAAACTCGCAAGAAATCTTTTGAATGCAGTGGAGCAGTGTTGGACCCTTCAAGAAACCCTGGTCAATACAGGAAAATTTGTTACCCTAAAGGAATGGGGCCATTTTGTGACTTTTGTTCCCGCAAAGGACACGATGCATCTAAATGTTATAAGAAGCGGAATAAAGAAAAGAAACAAGCTTTCGCATCGGAAACTTCGTTCTGTGGGACTAATCAAGCTTTTGGAGTATCGACGGACTGGGATCAGTTCCTCATAGATACCGCAGCTACTTCCCATTTTTGTTATGAACGTGACTGGTTTAAGAACTTTAAAGAACTTAAAACGACAAAAGCCCTCCTTGCCGATAAAAAGTCTACCTGTGAAGTTAAAGGAATTGGTGATAGTGACTTCATCGTTCAAGACATTAAAGGTAATGTTAAAATCACTTTAAAAGGTGTATTGTATACTCCAAACATGAGGAGGAATTTAATTAGCGGAGCAAGAATGGACATAGCAGGACTTAAAATAATTTGATCTAACAATGTTATGCGTATATGTCATGCTAATAATGATATTTCTTTTCAGCTTTTCGGCAAGATATGCTTTATATAGTATCAGGTTATCCTTTATCAGACAGTGTAAGTACTAGTGTAGATTTAAATTTAATCCATAAGAGATTATGCCATGTTGATATTCCTCTTATTAAGGATATGTGTAAAAATAAATCGGTTAAAGGGTTGGAGAAAGTAAATATTAAAATTGGTAATGAATCTTGTATAGCTTGTAATGTTGGTAAAGCAACAAGAACGTCTCTGAAAAAGAATTATGTGTATAAACGAGTAACAAGATCTGTTTTGGACAAAGTCCACATGGATTTATGGGGACCTGCACCTGTTAATTCTTTGGGGGGAAGTAAATATTTTTTTGTCCATAATTGATAATTTGTCTAGAAAAATAGATGTATTTACTCTTAAAAGTGAAGTATTTTCAATTTTTAAAGAGTACTTATGTAGGGTACAACGCGAATTAGGAAGAAAACTTAAAAGTGTCAGGACTGACAACGGAATGGAGTTTTGTCACAAAGATTTTGAGACATTTTTAAGAAATTTGGGTATTAGAATTGAAAGAACATCTTTCTATACACCGGAATTAAATGGTATAGCTGAAAGATTCAATAGGTCAAGTATGGAAGCAGTCAGAACTATGCTGCAAGATAGTGGCTTACAACCAAGGTTTTGGGCGGAAGCACTTCATGCCTATGTTCATACTAAAAATCGGTGTAGTCATAAATTAACAGAGGGAAAAACGCCGATGGAAATATGGTCGGGACATAAACCCTCCATTAGACATTGTCGTACATTTGGTTCATTAGCATATGTGTATGTACCAACAGTTAATAGAAATAAATTGCAACCCAAAGCTAAAATTGGAATATTGGTAGGTTACGCTGTGAATAGAAGAGGATACAGGGTATGGTTACCTAAAGAAAGGAAAGTCGTAGAAAGTATTCACGTTAAAATTGATGAAACGAAGAATGGCGTGAAAACTTTGTTTGGTAAAGTTAAACATTATGACTATGCTATATATCAATTGGATCAAAATTTAAATAACGATAGTGATTGCAGGGCACAGGATGAAAAATCTAGTTCACCGAAAACACCCTCATCGTTAGATATCTCAACTTGGATAAGATTAGAAAAACCTAGGAAAAAAAGTAAAAGGATAGATGTTTATTATTATCCTCCTAGCAAAGAACGACTTAGATCCATAAATGATGTTAAAATTTAATGTGAGAAAAACAAATTAGAGTTTGACCCTAATCAGTTTAACTTTAAACCAACAACAACAAATACGCGTTTTGCAGACAAATCGGAATGTGATAATGAAACTAGTTCAGATTCCGTAGATGAAGCAAGCTTTGTAAATGATATTTTTCAATACGAGATATACATGACTGAAATCCCCAAAACATTTAAAGAAACTCAAATTTCTCCTGATAAAGAGAAATGGGACGAAACTATGTCTGAGGAAATTAAATTAATGCAGAATAGAAAGGTTTGGGATCTTGTTGAACCAAAATCTAATATGAAAGTTTTAGGTTGTAGATGGGTATACGATATTAAACATGATGAGAAAAATAATGTAAAGAAATATAAATCGAGATTGGTAGCAGAAGGGTTTAAGCAAAGACCGGGTGTTGATTTTACTGATATATTTGCACCACTTGTGAATTTTGATATAATTAAATTTTTATTTGTTTTGTTAGTATGTATTTTAGGGTGGAATCATTGTCAGATAGATGTAAAAGGAGCATATTTGTATGGAAACCTGTATATTCCCATGTACATGCAGCAACCCGAAGGATTTGCTGTAGAAGGATGCGAGCATTATGTTTGCAGGTTGCATAAGAGTATATATGGT